>CM045496.1:75381748-75679248 GCA_024704745.1 Rosa lucieae | reverse complement strand
TTCAACTGTGTAAGAGTTAATCCTGCAAGTCAGGGTAATCGTGACTGAAGTTGAAGTCTTGCAATTGCCGCTGTAGGTGTCGAAAGCTAATTTTGTTACTTTACTTTTATTAGACTTCCGTTATGAGTAAGCTCTAAGTGAGCTTTTACTTATTTAATTGTTAATGCAACTTAGTTTGTAAACTTTGTGTATAATGTAATATATGACTCTACAAATCGAGTTTGTATTGACATTGTGAGTTTCATAACTCATCTTATGCTTATTTAAAAAAAAAAAAAAATTCCTGGTATCAAAGGTCGATGTCTGAATCATCATTCCCATTGTAATTGAGTTGTTTAACTTGTCTGTTATTTGTGCTTAAAAATAGGAGCGTGACACCACTAGACCAAAAGAACTTTATCATGTCAAAAGTTTTTAAATTCTTGCAAGTTTTATTGTTTGCTTTGTTGACGTAAACCCTCTTAGGGTTATTGAAGCGGCAAGACCGTAGTCATCTTGCCAAACACATCTATGTCTATAACTCCGATAGGAGAAACTATATGAATTCGGATCACAAGCCATGTGTTTAAACCTGTAAATGGATCGGATCGACCTAAATCCAAATCCGTTTACTAAAAGAAAAAACTCGATCCAAACGGCGGATCATTGATAGCTTGATCCAAACCCGTATCCACTGGATTAACGGATACCCGATCCGCTAATCCAATCCGTTTATAATTTCAAATATTTTTGAATTTCTATTGTTCTACACCGTTCTTACCCTTTTGGTCAACTAAACATGCAAACCTTTATTGATAAATGATAAAACTTCTTGGAATCTTGGCATTCTTGACATGTTTTGTTGATAATGTATCTTGAATCTTGGGAGATGTCCATTTTTAGACATCTTTTTTTGATAATGCCGTTTATGCATTGTATTAAAAATTTGTAATATTTTATATTTTATATTTTTTTTAAATAATATATTAATAAAAATAATATTTTATTATTACGAAAACGGGTTGGATCATTAACGGATCGGATCGACCTAAACCCATATTTGATCCGTTAAATAAACGGGTTAACGGATTCGGGTCATTAACGGATCAACGGATCAAAATGTTCGATCCAAACCCGTCCAATAGCCACGGATCTGGATCGGGTCCGGATCAAAATCCGACCCATTTACAGGTCTACTGATGTGTTGGTTGAATCAATTTTATTGCCTCATTTGTTTCTTTCATTTTGTTTTAATTAGGCCGCATGTACATATTCTACCAAAGTGCCACTCTGACTCTATTAAAGACATTGGTAGCGGGCTTGGGCCGGGCCTTACTCCATTTTTAAATAGTAGCAGGCCGGGCTTTATTGTAAATTGAAGGATCCAAGCCTATCCATTTAATGCGGGCCTCGCGGGCTTTTTCGGGCCGGGCCGGGTTAAGCCTTGCGGGCTTTTTTGGGGCGGGCCGTGCGGGCTTTATTTACAAATAAATCTTTAAAGATAATATTTTTTATAAACTTATATTTATATATCATACACTACAAAGAGAAACCTCTATCAACTTAAATAAAATGGAAAAACCGACCGTTGGATGAGATTATTATAATAAACTATGACTGTGGTAAAAAATTTAACCAATTTCACCATATTTTCGAATCCGATCGAATTGGTCAACCGTTGTTACTTGTATGCTTTCTTGGTTGACCAATGGCATGACAACCGCGAAACGTGCTTATTTTTTTACATCATGTCTGTAAATATTCCATCGATGGATGTGCGTGGACATAAGATAAAAATTTCAATTTTAATTGCAAAGATGTTGGCCTATATTAATTTGCCTCCTGAAGTCGTATGACTTGTATAAATGCAAATTGTTGAGGTTCATTCTAAAGCAACCATTAAGTGGAAAATGAATTTAGAGAAATAAACCGCTCGATTGAGAGATTGTAATGTTTTATGGTGATTGTAAAAAATTCAGCTAATTTGATTTTCGTTTCGAATTCGATCAATTAGGTCAAATTTAGTTACTCTTATAAACCTATATCTATATATCATACATTCCAAAGAGCAACCCCTATCAATTCAAAGAAAATGGAAAAATGGACCGTTGGATGAGATTACTACAATAAATTATGAGTGTGGTAAAAAATTTAGCCAATTTCACCATATTTTCGAATCCGATCGAATTGGTCAACTGTTGTCACTTATATGTTTTCTTGGTTGACCGATGGCATGACGACCGCAAAACGTGCTTATTTTTTCACATCACGTCTGTAAATATTTCATCGATGGATGTGCGTGGACATAAGATAAAAATTTCAATTTTAATTACAAAGATGTTGGCCTATATTAATTTGCCTCCTAAAGTTGTATGACTTGTATATTGCATTTAAATTGTTGAGGTTCATTTTAAAGCAACCATGAAGTGGAAAATGAATTTAGAGAAATCAACCGCTCGATTGAGATATTGTAATGTTTTATGGTGATTATAAAAAATTCAGCTAATTTGATTCTCGTTTCGAATTCGATCACCTAGGTCAAATTTAGTTACTCTTATAAATCTATATCTATATATCATACACTCCAAAGAGCAACCCCTATCAATTCAAAGAAAATGGAAAAATGGACTGTTGGATGACATTATTACAATAAATTATGAGTGTGGTAAAAAATTTAGCCAATTTCACCATATTTTCGAATCCGATCGAATTGGTCAACCGTCGCCACTTGTATGTTTTCTTGGTTGACCGATGGCATAATGACCGCGAAACGTGTTTATTTTTTCACATCACGTTTGTAAATATTCCATCGATGGATGTGTGTCACACATGAGATAAAAAAAAATTAATTTTAATTACAAACACATTGGCCTATACCAATTTTCTTCCTAAAGTTGTATGACTTATACATTACATTTAAATTGTTGAGGTTCATTCTAAAGCAACCATGAAGTGGAAAATGAATTCGGAGAAACCAACCGCTCGATGGAGAGATTGTAATGTTTTATGGTGGTCGTAGAAAATTCAGCCAATTTGGTTCTCATTTCAAATTCGATCCACTAGTTCAAACTTAGTTACTCTTATAAACTTATATTTATATATCATACACTCCAAAGAGTAACCCCTATCAATTCAAAGAAAATAGAAAAACCGACCGTTGGATGAGTTTATTACAATAAATTATGAGTGTGGTAAAAAATTTAGCCAATTTCACCATATTTTAGAATCCGATCGAATTGGTCAACCGATATGTAGAATATATATATGCACTAATGCACATATTCTATATAGAAGTATAAGAAGTTCCACACACACACACACACACACACACACACACACATATATATCTATATATATATAGATACATATATCTCTATATATATATATATATATATCTATATCTATATCTATATATATATATATAAACACACACACACACACACACACACATATATATATATATAAACACACACACACACACACAAATATAAATCTATATGTGTGTGTGTGTGTGTGTGTGTATATATATATTTATAAACACACACACAAATATCTACATATATATAATATTTTACGGGCTTTTACGGGCCGGGCCTAGCAGGCTTTTACGGGTAGGGCTTAGAGGGCCTTTGGCAAGCCGGGCCTATGGGCCGGGCCGGGTTTTTGCGGGTCGGCCCACTACCCACCGAGGCGGGATTTTGCGGGCTTTTTAACGGGCCGGGTTGGGCTTTTAGCCCTCAGGACCGGCGGGCCTCCATCGGCTCACTTGATCCGCGGGCTTTTTGATGAGGCCTAGTATGAACGCTGCTAGTGTGCAGCATACTTCTCAGGCATACATGCTGGCAAAGTCTTTAATGACGAAACCTTTTGAAGCGATGGACCTATAGAGCCATTTTCTGCCGGTATGGGTTCTGAACAGTAAATTCAGGGTTAAGAAATGTGCCTAGAAAAACCTTTTGTCTGCTTTCAATCTAAAAAAGGATCGAGACAAGGTACTGTGGGGCGGCCCGTGGTATTTCAATAGGGCTCCGGTGATTTTCTATGAGTACGACGGCTTGAAGGCTGCTCACACAATCAAAATGGATACCTTGTTCTTTTGGGCCAAGATCAACAACATACCACCTGCATTAGAGGTCAAGAACACTATCAGCAATGTGGCCTCAATTGCTGGAAAGTATCTGGATATGGACACCAAGCTTTTTTACACGACGGTTAGTGGTGGAAATATCCTTCTTCTTTGAGAATCTGGTTGGCAGGTGTTAACAGTGTCACTTGATTTATCATGTTAGCGGTATCTGTAAGATGGCAGATATGCCTGCACTGCACATAGACGAAGTAACTAGAATAGGACAGAAGCTTGACTGGCCTAGTCCATTCCAAAGCTTTACAGAGGAAGGTTTTACCAATGGTGCTTTCAGATTCAAGGGCTTGTAGACACCAATTAATCTTACCTTCTATAGCTCGTTGTCTATTTGGCACCAAGGAAGGCAACAAAATGCGAAGGCCAGTGGTTATTCGTCATGATGACTTGAGATCCTCTGATGGTGAATCAAATGTACTAGTGCTAGTTCCTGTGAATGAGGAACAACCTGTGCCCCATATGAATTATACATAAGAGTCCTTGAAGCGTGATCGGCCTACTTCACCTTTCTTATCCCTAAAAAATTGAAATTATTGTTTGAGGGAGTGACACAGGATTCTGCTCCAACAAAGAAGGTAAAAATATTGGCAGTGCGTCTCATAGCCAAGTCTCTTGAGTTATGGAAACACCGAGTGGCATGTTGGTGCTTGTTGAAGGTCTGAAATAAAAGCAGGAAGTCCAAGTTGAACAAGTGGAAGTGAAGGAAAAAAGTGGGCGTCCTCTTGGCTCTAAGAACAAGAATTCCTCAGTCTAAGAAAGTATCTACTGAAGAGGTGTTGAGTATGCTCTATTCTAGAAATCCTCCTAGCTCTACCTTGAAGGGCAAGGAGAAAATTTAGATTTATTTTTTAATCTTAGCCTATTACTATGCAATTCTAGCTCATAGTTGAATAGGCTTTCTTTAAATGAGCGAACAAGACATGTCTAATATATAGACCTATCCTATGCACCATTGTGTTTGTATCACAACTCCTTGTCTATCTATAGATGGCAGCGGGAGGGTATGTAATGGCTATTCTGGCCTACCCTTTATTAATGAAAATCACTATGATAATGTTATTCAAACAAAAAAAGGCCACATGTATGCATTTAAGTTTTTCTTTTTGCTAGATTTACTTAATAATTTACATTTAACTACCATGTATTGGTTTTGAACACGTACCACTTGACAATAATCACAATACATATGGTAGTCCAAGTCTATCTCGTATAATTACCCTATATATAATTGGAGTAAGTAAGCCAACAGATCATTCACATTTCTTGTCTTCTAGATGATGTTTTTTTTTTCCCTTGATGAAGTCTTCTAGATGATGTTATTACTTGTCTAACTTGACTAGCTAGAATGACTTACTATCTCCACTGTGTTTGACTCTACCTAAGAAGGTGATGGAAATAGTCTCTTTTTTGTTTTGCGGGGCGTGCCAGCACCGTGGGTGAGAGTCGTCAAGGTGTCCCTAACCTGATTTTTGTAATCGAGCTTGTGGAAGAGGAAGACACTAACCTAATCACAAGGCTCTTCTAATAGATTAATGGAATAAGGACTTTTGTTGTGATCTCCGGTGTCACGAGAATCTATACTTAACGTTGTAGGTTAGGTAGAGCAATCACCAGCTTCAAAATCAAGCCGATATGTGTCAGCTACTGAGCGAAGAGGACATAATGGTTCGCTGATCAATATCAAGGACACAGTTAAGGATTAACATGTACAAACTAACTAAATACGCCATTTTCGGTTCCCACAAAAATCTTATTTTAAAATCATTTTTGAAAAACTTTAGGTCACTATCAAGACTCAAAAACCCTCCTTGCTTCTGAAGTTTTTAGCAATCTCTTTCTTCTCCAAGAAACCATTAGAAATCATGGCCCCAAATAAAGAGATTGGAGAGTCCAAGAAGATCAATAAGCACACGACTGACGAATGAAGCTGGCGAGTCCGCGGCAAAGTCATTACAGTTTAGCTGGAGGTTACTCTGTATCTTACTGTGTTGGAGAACCATGCCGGCTTGGGTCCCATACCCTCCAGCATTCTTTCAAAAAAAATGTTTGCCGAATACGGTGATATGGTCCACACATTCATCCCAGCCCTTCGCCAAGAACTTGGAAATTTCAAGACTTGGACCACCAAAGCCAAAATTGGGTGCGTCTATTGATAGGAGCATTTTAATGCAATATTTTAATAGTTATTTCCTCATATTTTACTTAGTTATTTCCTCATATTTTACTTAGTTATTTCCTTAAATAAATAAATTTTTATTTAATTTTTATTTTCTAGGTACATTGGAATAAATGGAGCTGAAATGAGCTGAAATGAAGAAATGGAGTTTTCCTGGTCCGACTAGGAATCCCAGTCAACGCAGGAATCCTGAAGGCATTAGGAGACCACATGATGACATGGGAGATATTTTGGGAGATTAAATCTGATTTTTGCATGGAAAATCAAGGAGATTACGTGGAGAATATCAAGGGAGAATTTTAAGGAAGAAAAGATTCAAAACAAGTCCAGATTCGTTCCTCAATTCCCTCAAGATATGTTGGCTGAAATTAGAGAATAAAATCTGCAATTTTAATGTGAAAATCAAGAGAAAATCAAGGGGAGGACATTAAGGATAAAGCCATGGAGAGATTTAAGGGAGAAAAGGTCCAAAATGAGTCCGGATACATTGTCTAGGTTCATGCCTAGATATTTGGCCAAAAATGGTGAATAAAATCAGATTAAATCTTGGGAAAATCAGCAATAATATATTTGGAAAGATTATGGATTTATTTTGGAGCTTTTTGATTGGTTGAGTGACATGGCAGAGCTGACGTGGCATTAATTCATTGGTTGGAGCTATGTGGTGCAACCAGAAAATTCCTTAGAAATTAAATTCATGAAGGCTTGCCTTCCCCTATATAAACCCCCCTATGCTACACTACAAGACACACCTCTCCCCCTCAGAAAATAAACATTAGAAAAATTCTCTCCATTCTCTAGTCTTCAGAAGCTCTGCGTCTCAACCAAGGAGGAGAAGAAGTCATGCAATACATCAAGATCCTATCCGCCATCCACCCTTGTGTCGTCCCTAGAAGATTGCTTGCTTTCAAGGATTTTCAAGTTCTTCGTCTCAAGGCTTTGTCATCCATCTTTCACAGTGTATTTCATACTTTCTTTTGTTTTCCTTCGTTTGATTCGTAGAGTTATGAATTCTAGTTAACATGACGTTAAGGGCAAAGTTTAAAGCCCATTTATATGTTTTGAAATAAAGTTGTGATTTTTATATGTTGATTTATATGTTGCTTATGTGAGATTGCTTGATTGATTTTGGATTACAGAAATTTTTTATATGTGTGTTCTTTGGTGGCCAACTTAGGATACATGCATGTAATTGGAGCTAATTTAAGTAGTGAAGGCTTTGGACAAAAGTCGAAATCAATTAAGGAGGATTGCAAATAGGTGAACTTATTCATAACTAGGTTGTGCACTTTGGTTGACATCCTTTCTTTGTTCTTAATGCGTTGAATGTGTTCTTGATTAGCTAGCTTTCTAGACTATGATTGCATTCAATAGGTTTAATTTAGGTGCTTTCACTTAGATTAAATATTCAAGGAAAGTAAAAAATGGGAAATAGTTTGCTTTCTAACGTTTCACATGGTCAACTTCTTTCTCATGACATAGAAGATCAACTATACAAATTGTGATTGGATTTCATTCATATGATTGTGGTTTTTATTACTTGCGTTCCACCCTTGTATATATGTTTTTATATTTTCTTTATTTTCTTTATTTTAATTTTCAAAACTCTAATTCTTAAATCCCCCTTTTATTTAGTTATTTGTATATATTTTGTAAATATTATACTTTGTATTTATTTTAAATTTTTAGTTATTTTTGCAATTACAGGTGTACCCTCAATCCCCGGAATAGAACGATCCCTACTTGCTTATACTACTAATGATATTTTTAGGGTTAAATTGTGCGCTTACTTTGAGAGCAACATCTATACAAGAACTGGCCTTGCACTCTTGATTGCGAAATGCAATGGTACGACTACGTGAATCGAAGGGATGAGGCTCGCTGGAGCATAATAGGTATCATAGGTGCAATGGCCTTGAGCTTTCATCTTCCACAAGGTAATCGAGCCCCTTTCGCTGCTGCTCTTTGTTTCTGGAACACTTCCAATATCACTTTTGATTTTTTTCTTTGGCCAAATAGGTGTCACACTCTTAGATACCCTAACCATTCCTGGCTTCCCCATTAATCATCCTCCTTATATTCCTGGTCAATTTGACGATGTGGAGTTCCTCCATCGACCAAACGCTGCCTTTTGGAACTAATACAATGGGTCTTACAAAGCTTGGATAAAGGTGTACCATGCCAAGAACGAGACAAAACCATATGAGGAAGGAATAGCCTTCTTGAAATTCTAGCTTTGCAAATACGTTTTCTACACCGTCGCAGGTAAGCCTAGTGGCACCTGGACTTCGCTGGCCACCACCCTATACAATGGCGAAAGGGTTGGCCTGGCCAGCCAATTCTAGCTGTCATCTATCGAGGCCTACGTGAGATTCTCCCAGACCTTTTCACATCAACATCTCAAGCCACTCTAGATTGTAAGCCTTTGGTTGTAGGTTTACTTTCCAAAATTTTGCATGCCCAATGTCCAACACTTCGCTGACAACAACTTGCTGGGATAACAGCTATGCAGTGACCCATTCACCTCTCCTCCATATTCAGAGTGCTTTTGGTTCTTGTATCTACTGGAAGCTCTCCCAGCAGTGGAACTTATTGTTCACAGAAGTGACCCAGCTCCTAAAGGTGGCAAACGAGCAGGGCCGGCCATTTATTATCGTGGCAGCTCATTTACTTAAACATTAAGTCTAATCTGGACCATGGCCCGAGCCCATATCGGGTCGAGCCGTGCTCATGTCAAGTCAATAAACAGGCCGTGCTCGTGCCATCTCATTATAAAGCACGATTTTTAATTTGAGTAAAAAAATTTGATTTTATTTTACTATTTAGAAAATTAAAATAAATAAAGTTCCACAACATTTTTCTTAATCTCATTTTTAAGATTAGTTTTCTAATATTTTTTATATTCCCACTTTAAGAAAGAAAGAAAAAAGATAACTCAAAAATATATTGTTTTTAGTATATTATTGTGAGAATGATCTTTATTACTAAAATGAAGATTTAGTATCATATTTTTTTTCTTCATTCTATAGTTGTACTATTATGATATTAGTCTTTATTAATATATATATATATATATTTAATATTTAGAAAAAAAATACTTGCGTTATGTTTTATTTCACTACTTCTACATTAATGAAATAGCATTGGTGGAATTGTCATAAGATTTTGTATAAAGAGATCTAACGAACTTGGTGCAGGCATGTGCTGTGCTCGTGCCTAGCGGCCCGTTTGCCACCTCTACCTGCTCTTTTGGAAGAGGGCTTTTTGACAAACCTCCACAACTACCCAGAGGAAGCCAAACAGGTCTTTCACACTGCAATCTCTTGCGCTAGTTTCAGACTTGCGGAGGAGGACTTGGGTTGCGAGCTATATGCTTCTAATTAATCATTTCGCCGGCCAACTGAGACTACTTTAAGAGGTGCTTTTCCCTCTCTACTACACCATCAATCACTACGCCTCTTGGTGAAGACAAGACAAGAGGATTGATGCTGATTATTTTCCAAGCAGTATGGAGGTGATAAACTTGCCTCGCTAGGTCACTCAGTTGTACCCTACCACTAAGGTCTCAGAAAACTATGACCACTGGTGGCGAAAAGTTTTGGTCAATTGATGGAATCGAGCAGAAGATGTCATCTTCACTGCCATCTTGCACCCTTTAAGTGGATTACTTAAAGAAACATACCGCAAACCCATTGCGGGTACAGCTGCTTATCCTGAGCAAGCACAACCTTAACTTCAGATTGAGGCTGCTCCAAGAGCAATGATAAACATTGTTATTCTTCTGGCTAAACTGTTTTTCGCTTCCTGTTTTCAAGCTTCAACTTGTTTCTTTTCATAGCAAACCACCAGCAGGAGACGCCTCCCTCCACTTTCTAGAGGTCAGCAACTTGGCCCTTGGAAGCTAGCTGTTGCGAACTTACCCTACAAAAGGCAATTAAAGAATAGCCCAGGAAATCCACAAATGATGGCAGCAACAATTAAGTGAACTCTACTTAGTTTTCTTTATGAATTTATAAACTACATTGCTTATTCATGTTGTCCTCTAAACAGGAACCAGAAACCTCCTCTAGAGGAGAGGCACCACTGAGTTAGCAAAGGATGGGGTTAGTGTTTCACACAATCTGCAAATTTTTATCTTTTGCTACGTTATTAATCTGCTAGTCATGATTATGCAGAATGCTACTTCTCAGTCTACCAAGAAAAGAAAAAGCTATATATGATGATGATGAGGAAGAAGATAAAGAAGAACAGGCACTAGTAAGCCATTTCTGGCATTAGTGAACTTCACTCTCTTCAGCATTATCTAACCTCCCCTCATGATAGGCTTGTAACTGACCCACGACTGGTGGAACCTCTAGTCAGGCTACCTCGACCAGTTCTAGAACAAGACTTGTTAATGCTCAAGATTTAAGGGGGAGTCTTGATATTGTTAACGTAGACACAGGTCTAGAGTCTCGGATGATTTAGTGAAGGTAACCGTCAGCATCACCTGTCAAGTTGGTCGTCTTCGCTTCTCCGATGCTTAAGTCATTAAATGTATTTATGTTGTATGTTAGGTGGAGTGAACCTTTTATAAGTGGAGGAGAGAGTGAACTCCATTTGGTTTTCGATATGGGACTGATAAAGATCAGTATGTGCTTTCTAATGCCTCTTTGAGCCAATCTTGACGCAGCACATCATGGGGCATTATGATCTCAGCCTGAGCTCAGGCGATAGCATGCCTGCCGATGTTCTCGGGGATTACACCTATGAAGAGGTTCGGACGTGTAGAGGTGGCCTAAAGTCCTAACTAATTATGCTTGACAATAAGCCTCTAGTCGAGGAGGGCTTTCTTGGTTGGGGAGTTTCTTAGCATTGAAACGTGACTTCAACTAATGTGTTGAGCATAATTAGTGTCAGTGCATTTTCAACCATGGATTTGTCTAAGCAAACGCGTTATGCCCTATCAGGTGGCTCCCTGCTAGGCTCCCCTATGGAGTCCTCCACTCCATAGTTAAGAAAGGCCTCCGTGTGGCCGTAGAATTGTTTTATGAGGGGATCTGCGTTAGCGCAGCGAGCCTAATTTTTTATACCCAAGTGTCGGGGATCAATTGCCTGATCAGTCGCTACCATGGGCGTGTTGACCTGTCCTTTACTCTTTCCCAGAGGAGAATCTTGACTACAATGTCTCTTAATGCTCATAGTCATTGTGACCTGTTGTTGCCTTACCATTGGAGGATGGTCGGGGTCCATGGACTGTTATAGTCCTGACTCATGGAGTCCTTAGTGGTCACATGGTTGCCTTGACTTGCTTGGGTATTTTGTTTTAATGTAGTGTACGTTTAACGGAGTCTTTGATCTTACTACACAAATAAAAATGATTGCATTAACGGAAGGTGTGGCCACTGAGGTTTTTACTTGAATGAAACAAGTAGAAAGATCGCATTAATTGCGGGTGCGTTAACAAAGGTTTTTACTTAAAGCAAACAAGTTGAAAGATCGCGTTAACTGAGTGTGGGTTAACGGAGGTTTTTACTGCTTGAAGGAAACAAGTTGAAAGATCGCGTTAATGGAGTGTGCGTTAATGGAGGTTTTTACTTGAAGGAAACAGTTAAAAGATTGCGTTAACGGAAGGTTTGTTAGCTGAGATTTATTAGGTGAAGGAAGCAAGTAGAAAGATCGCATTAACGGAGAGTGCGTTAACGGAGGTTTTTACTTGAAGCAAACAAGTAGAAAGATCGTGTTAACGGAGGGTGCGTTAATAGAGGTTTTTACTTGAAGGAAAATATTAATGTGTGATTCTACTGAGAGAGGTTGAGCTGACGAGAGATGCGCTTTAGCAAATGCTTCCATCAGGATTTACAGATAAAAGGAAAAGTCATTAAGAGGAAATCTAGAGAGATTCGGACTTCACTCCTCCGACGCTCAAGTTAGGGAGAGTGAGAAGCCATCTCTGAAATTAGGGAGAGTGAGAAATAATTGTTACCTCGAGCATATAGGCAAGGTCCCCCTTATATAAGTGATGGGGGTTGCTGGGGCCCATGCCAGCTAATTAGTTGATTTGGCTTTGGAGGATCACATCTGTCCACATGTGCGGATATATGTGCATAATCAAATCTATGTAAAACTGTTTAAAGAAAAATTCACTCCATCCTATCATATGCCTTGCTTAAGTCAAGCTTTAAACCTGTACAACCCTCATTACCATCCCTTTTATTGTGCACGAAATGAGCAATCACATTAGCCACTAGAATATTATTAGAAATTAACCTCCTTGGGCACAAACGCGCTTTGCAAATGAGAGATCAAAAATGGCAAAATTAGTCTCAATTTGTTGGCCACAAATTTGGAACCAATTTTGTAGATAACATTGCAGAGAGCAAGTGGCCTGAAATCCAACATCTGTTCAGGGTTATTCACTTTTGAGATGAGACAAATGTGTGTGAAATTAATTTGTCGTAAAAGTTTACCTGACTGTAAGAAGCTTTACACTACTGAAGTGACATCCTCTGCAATGGTCTCCCAGTAATGTTGGAATAACAACGAAGGCATGCCCTCTGACCCTGGTAACTTGATAGGGTACATTTGAAATAAGGCACCATGAACCTCCTCATGATTATAAGGAACACACAACTAATCATTCATAGATTGAGTTACCTAAGGCTGGATGGCTGCAAGAGTCGTTCTAACCACATCAAGTTCAATGTCTTGTGCAGTAAACATCTTGGTAAAATAGGAAGTGACTACCTTCTCCATTCTGTCATCATCATCACGCCAATTTCCTTCCTCATCATAAATACCCCTGTAGCATATTTTTGCGCCTTCTATTTGAAGTCTTTCTATGAAGAAAAAAAAAACAAAAAACAAAAAAACCTTGTATTTCTGTCCCTCTCTTTAACCCAAGAAATTTTAGAGCATTGGCACCAAAATGTCTCTTCTTATAATTAAAGGACTTGGAGACGGTCCTGCAAATTCTTTTTCTCAGAACGCACTGCCTCCGATATAGGAACGTCCATCAACTCCTCCATACGAGCTCTAATGACGAGCATATTCAACAGCCTCGCCCTAAAAGCCTGCTTTTGTCATTTGTCCAAGTGCATAAGTGCATGCATAATCTTTTTATGACACAGTAGGCATCCCAGTAACATCAGTGTTCCATGCTTCCTTCACTACACCATCACATTCAATATGTTACAAGCAATAAGCTTCAAACCTGAAGCGATGATGGTGCGGGCGATGTACCAAAAGCACCAAACTAGCCTGCAGTTGGATTGGAGCATGGTCGGAATCGCTTCAGGTTAGGTGATGCAGCCTTAAGTGACCAAAAATGTCACACCATGAAGGGGTACAGACCGCCCTATCTAGACGCAGCTGTGTCTCTGAGTTCGACCAAGTGTACATAGGGCCAAGATACCCTAAATCAAGCAAGTCACCATACCCTAAAGCTTCATGAAAGTCTCTCATCTTTCTTTTAGCCTCTACCAAACCGTCAATCTTCTCACAGCTATTCGGAATCTAATTGAAGTCACCGATTACCACCCAAGCCAATGAATCAAGGTCACTGAGTTCCCTTAACAATGTCCACGCCAGCTAGGATGGGCAGATGAGCCATAAAATCCAATCAATCGCCAGTTAGGATCCCCTAGACCGCCTTCAATAACCAGGTTGATCTAATAGGCAAATGAGTTGTACGGCTGAACCACTACATCACCATTCCAAAACATACCTAGTCCCCCTGAACCACCATCACTCAAAACCTCCTTATAGTGTTGAAACCCTAACGTTGTATGCAAGTCAAGAAAGTCTGACATACGGCAAATTTTCATCTCACAAAGAAAGGAGATTTGAGAACGATTCTGAGATATAAGATCCTTCAAATCCCTCTTGGTTGTACCATTGCAGATTCTCCTACAATTCTAACTGAGAATTTCCATATTCATGGCAGATTGTAACCAGTGATCTAGAAATCTAGAGGCAAGCCCTAGGTCAAAGCGAAAAAAAAAAAAAGTACTTTAGCTTGTATAATCCTGTAATTGACCTTAAATAATATTTCTTTATGTGACTAGTGCTATTTTATTTTTTTATTTTTTTATTTTTCACTATTATGATATATAAAAAGAGCTTATATATCAAAATAGCAAAAAAAAAAAAATCGTTGGTCACTGAAAGAAAAGAGTTCCTATAATCACATGAAAACCATGAAAGTTAGTTGTTGAGAAAAAGGTAGAACTCTACCATAAATTTTTAGATCCCTTATACCAGTTTACTAGTCATTTGGACAGTAAATGATGATTATATTTACTTTTTACTTGGTTTCGAACTTTTAGGGGCTCTAAAAGTTGATTTTTTATTCCATTCATCTTTTAAGAGAACTTCTTAACAAAAGTTGTAGAGGACGTTAAGCCGAGTCTAAGCACAAGTGGCACTCTCAAATCGGAGTTTGAACGCATAAGTTATGGTCTAAAAACCAAAATTTACTGTTTCTGGAAACTTAAAATAAATACCAAATCTACCCAATGTAAATTTCCAATTTCAAAAAACTACCAAAACCTATTTTCCATTTTCTCTCACCATGACCTGTTTTTCCAACTTGACTCGAGACACCGACTTGACGGGTTCTCTACCATCCGCCCATCCTAGGCTGCCGCACCGGTGGCATTGGAACTGCTGTTCCACTTCACCCTCTGCTTGGAGTTCATACCGAATCGCACTTTGTCCATGAGCTCAATCAGGCCAGAACTCACAACTCCGGCCACCAATTGGAGCGCTTAGAGCGTCTACCAATTCCAAACGGCTTGAACCAATTTGAAGCGAGGAGCCATAATTGAGCTTGTGAAGTTCTAGGGTTCAATTTTCCTTCTAGGATGTGAGCAGCCCCCACCTACAGAGAGTTTTGATCGATAGCAGACTTCACTGTGAACTGTGATTGGACCTTAATTTGTTTAAAATAAAATGCATGCAATTATTTTTTAAATGAAAGCTTTGAAATATCTTATTAGCATATCAAATTTTATTTTGGATATGATTTATGATTGATGCCTCAGATGATTTTTTTATAAGATATTTCGGTTTTGAATTATTTTGGTGATTTTCCATGCTCGGAGCTTAAATTTGTGAACTTAGTCATGACATATGATTTTTGATAAATACTTTGGATTTGATTCGAGTCATGACTTGCTCTTTTGAATAATTGTTTTCGAGGAGCAATCCAAAATTTAATTTGTACTTGATTTATGTTTTATGAAGGATTTTGATGAATTGTTTATCAATATGACTTTCTTGATGATTTATGGATTTCATTAATCTCGCATAATGGTCTATCGATTTGAAAATCTTATTATACTTGTTCATCGTTTAGGCTGAATTTATGTATTTATGATTATGATTTAATCTTGAGCTTTCTGAGTACGATTGGGAATCAGACTAGTTTCCATTATGATTTATGATTTATGTGAGATTTTTGGAAAAGTGTTTTATGACGTCTTTCATATTGTTTTACTTCACCACATTTGAGTTGTTTTATTTCATTGCTAGCTAGTTCATTTCTCCTCCTCGCAATACTTTGTGAGTAGAGTCGAGCATTTAGCGTGGGAGGCTATTAAAAGAGCCTCAAAGGCTTTGACTAGAGGCTGGGAGGCTCTTTATCTTCTGGTGACCCTTCCTTCCACATGTTCTACCTTTCTACTTAACCAGCGGGGATGATTTGATTTTATGAGATTTCTTGATGAAGATTTATAAATGTTTGCATGTATCAATATTTTTTCTGAAGGAACATAGGGGAAAATATTAAAATTTATTCATTGTTATTTTTATCGATCATTTTTTTTCCGTCCACTCACACTAACGTTTTCAAAATACTTTTTTCTGGGCCATTCGGTTTCAAATGTCCAGTTTGCAAACTAGACTAGTTGATGATAGGCGTGCTTGGAGTCGAAACATAGTTGTTATTGCTTCCGCATCATAGGATTTATTTATTCTACACTTTTATCCTTTATATCTTGTAAAATTATTTAACTGCTTTGATTACCAACTTCTTGTATTAATTGTAAATTGAGAAGATTCAGTTTATATTTTTTTATCTATTATTTTGGAGTTGGTTGTGAACTGTGGAGAGCAGGGAGGCTCCAAATGTTGAGGATGGACTGTGTTATTTTGAAGTAGAGGTGGCAACTGGGCCGCTAAGCACGAGCACGACACGCTTAAAAGAGGCCCGACACGGCCCAAGCCCCTTAGTGGCCCGGCACGTTAGAATAACGGGCCGGGTTGGGCCTAAGAATATTGGCCCATTGGCCCGGCCCGGCACGGCCCGAGCACGACATATTGTGGGCCGGCCCGTTACAAACACAAAATTTCATTTTATTTTTAAAAATATTTAAAAACCACAATGATGAGATTTGAATATTAGACCTCTTTATTTAAAATCTCATGACAATTCCACCAATGCTATTTCTTTATATTGTCAAAATAGTGAAATAAAACATTATATCCTTGTTTTGACATAAAGTATTTTTTTCTAATCTCATAATAATACAACTACAGAATGAAGGAAATAATAATATAATACTAAATCTTCATTATATTAATAAAGATTAATCTCACAATAATATACTACAAGCAATATATTTTGAGTTATTTTTCTTCTTTCTTTCTTTCTTGTAGTGGAATATAAAAAATAATTAGAAAACTAATCTTAAAAAGCTAAGATTACGAAAAATATTGTATAACTTAATTTATTTTAATTTTCTCAATAGTTAAATAAAATTAATTTTTATTTATTCAAATTCAGATTTTAAAATAGTGCTTTATAGTGGGTAGGCACGAGCACGGCCCGGCACGATATGGACCAAGCCATGGGTCGGGCCGGGCTTAATGTTTAAGTAAATGGGCCGGCACGAGCCCGGCACGAAAATAAATGGACCGGCCCAAACACGGCACGAAGCGACTAGGCCCACTTAAAATGGGCCGGGCCGTTTGCCACCTCTATTTTGAAGTGTTAGATGCCCGGCCCGGCCCCGTTTGCCACCTCTATTTTGAAGTGTTAGATTGTTTCTACAAGTCCCCTTTATAGCGAGCTGCAGTACTACTATACGTTCGATAGGTTCCTAGGGGGCTTCAACCTGCCTTTACAGAAGAGATGTACTCTGTACCTCCCGGAGGTCATATAGATTGAAAACCAGAGTGACAAGAACGAAAGTTCTACAGGGTTCCCTAAGAGGGCCTGAATAAAAGACTGAAGCAAATAGAGCAAAGGCCTCTTCTTTATTTCAGTCCGCTCTTCCCGAAGTGAGCAAATTAAATGTATAGATATATCATATATAAAGGAACAAAACAGTGAATTGAGGAATGAAAGCTGGAGCACAAAGGATCTTAACTCTTTTAAGTATCACATGCTATGAAACTAGTCAAGTCTCTACAAGCCTACAGACGAGACTTCCACGCACTAATGAATATAATATAATATGAATTTTCAACCGTGTCATTTTCCATGAACATCTAATTTTCTAGGTGATTTGGTATTTTGTAAATGCTAGACTCCTGATGCTGATGCGACGTACATGCTAGACTCCTGATGATATATATTCTTTTTTCTGTCTGTGTTTTTTTTTTTCTTTAGAAAATATGTGAAGTCTTGAGGAAAATGATATTACAAAATAATTAAGAAAATGACCACATGCATTATCATCATTTAACAAGAAAATGCATTACCAAATAACAAGAAAATGTTAACATACTAAAAATACCGCGACTTTCTCTCTCTCCCTTTCTCTACGCTCTGCTAGGTTTAGGGTTTTTTTTTTTTCGAGTTTGAGCTGTGTGGCGTTCTTGTTTTTATGGCTGCTACAATTGCATCAATGACTGCTAGGCTAGCAACAACACTATCGCTCAGGGATGGCGAGGGGCCGGTGGACTTGGGAAATCTTTGGGTTCCAGGGAAGGAGTTTTTGGCCAGGAACTACTACTTGATTGGTAGGCTGAATAGCAGCCGCGCGGTGGTGGTGGATTCATTTAGGAGTGCTATCAGATCCATGATAGGAACAGTGGAGGTCCAACCAAGGGTAGATCGCTTTCTGTTTATGTTCACCCATGAACGTGATCTTGCTAGGGTGAAGAAGGGTGAACTATGGGCTTTTCAGCGAGCCATGGTTCTTCTCAATGATTACGATGGATTCTCGGATATCTTTGTAATTAGACTGGACTTCGTGTGGATCTGGGTAGAGTTGCAGGGGATGCCTTCGAGGATTTTAACAGAACCTACTGTTAGATTAGTTGGAGAGACAATTAGGGAGATCTTGCAGGTGGATTGGACGGCTTTGCGTCGGGGAATATCGAGAGTTCATCTCATATTGTCCATCAATGAATTAGTATGCCTAGATCATAGGGTTAGGGTTTCCCATGTAGACGTTCTAACCCTCCAATTTAGGTATGAGCGCCTTTTGGGTAGTTGCAGACAGTGTGCCATGCTCAACCATGGTGGAGAAAGATGCCCTAGGGAGGTGGAGACGAAAGCAGAGCAGATCGAGGCTCCTGGTCTGTCTCAGATAGTGGGGTCGGCCATTCCATCCTTTGTTTTCAAGGAAAATGTACAACCGACTATCTCTCCTTCTCTCTTTCCTGCTTTCAGGTTCCCTAATCTGCTAAGAAAGCGAAGTGTGTAGATTCGGCCTTTGCTGGAAATGGTGGAGACGCCTGTGTCAGAAGGAACCTCGGTAACTCCTCTAGTTGTTGGAGCGGGGCATCAGAGTGAGGAGGAGCCTCAGGCAGATGGCAAGAAGGAAAAGGATAGCCTTGCCTTAGTTCTGGTGCGCCTTTAGCCGGAGAACCTTGGAGTGGATCTTTATTCTGAGTGTCTGTATGAAGTGGTGATTACCTTGACCTCAAAGGTATACAAGAAATGGGGTAGGCCCTATTATCAGAGGAACAATGCCAAGGCCTCATTGGTGACCTCTGTATGTGCTAGGTCCGAATTGATGGTGACGGCCTCATCTGAAGGAGGGTCTGGAGGACATCATGTGATGATCTCAGGGCTGGACTCTCTTTCTAACTTTGGTTAGGAGATGCATGTCTATAAGCCCTAGGTTGAGGTGGAGCTATTTTGGTTTTGTTTGCTACGTACACTAGGAAGGTCTTAGGCGATAAGAATGGTGAGGACGGTGTTTCAACTTCGAGCTTATAGGGATAGGGATTTTTTCTTTCTGCATTTCTTTTCGTTGCATTTGTTTTTGGACTTTAGTTTTTTCGGTATTCCTTTTGGGTTTAGTCTTAATGAGTTGAGCAGTTTCTCACCAAACAGGGTTAAAGTAAGTAGACATATATTTATGTCAAACATTTGACCTAGCCGTCTTTGCTAGGGTTTCTCGGTGGATCTCCTCCATCGACAAAAATTCCAAAACCTTTTCTTCACCGCCCAATTCTCTTCATCAATTCAATGGTAGAGGCGAACCTCGCTGTTGATTTGTCATACTCGGATTCATTGTTGGTTTCGCTGGGGGCAGTAGGGGCAACTGCATTTCAAGACACTCAATGGTACATGGTTGGCCGTTTGTTGGCTCCAAAGGCAAAACTATCGGGGTTCAAGGGAATGATTGCTGCTATTTGGCATATCAGATCAGGGCTCTCTATTCAGGACGTGGGGGAGCGCTTTGTCTTCCAATTCGATAACGAGGCCGTGCGAAATAGGGTTTTGAATGGAGGACCATGGTTTTATCGTAACACCATGCTTGTGGTTGGGGAGTATGATGGCCTGAGTCCGGTGGCAGATGTGCCACTGTATAGGATGGAAGCATGGGTTGCCGTGAGGGAGCTGCCAGTGGCTTTGAGGAACAAAGTGGCTCTCTCTACTACAAGAGAAAACCTCTTTAGTGACAAACCAGTTTTGTCTCCCATTCAAACAAATTTGTCACCCATTGGTATGGGTGACAAAATCATTTTGTCTCTAATTTTGTCTCCAGTAGTACGTGACAGATTCTTATTAATGACGACAAGTAAATTTTATCGCCCAACCATAATGGCGACAAAATACATTTTGTCCCCTGTACACCTATATTTTGTCTCTAAAATCTTTCACAATTACCAGGAAATCCTAAATGGCGGGAGACTAGATTAGGGGCGAAAAGTGAATTCAAAACTTATTTTTTGAATATTTTAATTCAGTACATCTGTATTTTTTGTATTTATATAAACTTGAAACATTAACCTAATTGAAATCAATTGATAGTCAAATTGAAGCGCACTTTTATTCGAAGAAAATATAGAGTCGTAGCATTGATTAAGTCATATCCAGCATCAATGTACTAAATAGACAGCAGCACAAACATGTTCACTAAAAGATACTTTCGAGTGCAAAATAATAAAATTGTGGCCTGAAAAAACAACAGCTCCAATTACATATAAACAGCTTCCTCATCTTCATGTTTTTCCTCGTCCTTATCCTTAGGCTTATCATCATCCATCACCATAATTATATACAGTATAGCCTGGGACGGTAGCAACTTGACCCTCAATCTGCTCCATGTCCCCCGAAAGCTTTTCCATTGTACTTGTCAACTCAGAAGAAGAGATCTCTGCCTCTAAAGATCATAGACCAAACTATGAATGGCTCTGCCCTTCATGACCTCTACCCATATTCGCCAAGATATCTACCTGCATATGGAGATGATTTCTATCTAACAAACACGAACATTTTGCATGCAAACTATTAGACGGCTTAAACGCTAGTTACAAGAATGTATCAAAAACCAAAGAACAGAGCTATTTGGCATAATTTTTTTGAACATGTACTTATTGTATGGTCTAAATAACTTGTCACTTTTAATTACAATTCATACACTTCTTCACTTAAGAGGCTACTCTTCGGTTCCAATAGAAGCTTTCCTAAAAGATCATAAGAGCACATATTAGTTAAGCAAACATTTTACTGAGACAAGCACTATCCATAGTAAGAATATTTATGGTATAATGTGCATCAAATATTTTAGCTCTAAATGTAAAGTGACCAGAACATAAAACTGGAACTAAAGAAAAAAGAAAGGAAAGCAACAAAATCATACGAAGCTTTGACCGCGCAACACTAATACAAATTAACAAGTATGAATGACAGTACCAAATCAAATGGAAAGTAGGAAAAAGAAGGTTGCTTATCTCAAATCACAGTAACAAACAAGTTTATGCTGGAATATATATAATCCTCACTTGAGCAACGTCGAAGCCCCTGACAACATACTCCAAGTTTTCAAGAGTGTAAAGTCAGAATACATATAGGACATCATCAAATCAGATAGGTTGACACGCTCTGTAAGATAGTGAATGATAGGATTGGAAGCCTAATGAACAGCAGCATAACTCCAAGTGAAAATGGACATGATTAAGATTCAATACACAAAAGAGACATGCTCAAAAGAGGCAAATATGCATTGCAAAACTCAAGGCAAAAATGTTTCATCTTTAACTCATGCTTTCAACAATGCCAACCAAGGCATTATGATTAAGTTTAATTTACAGCTAGTTACATGGTAAAGGCATCCAAAAGAAGAGAAATTAAAACCTCCTTGAACTGGCTATCTCCAAAGGCCCTAGAGACCTTAATGCAACCCTGTAGTTGTCCATTTGAACTTGCACTACCACCAACCCGATGACAACAACATTTGAAAAGCATAAAGCAATTCACAAAGTTTTAAACAGATACAGATAGAAATACTATATAGAAGGTTACAAATGAAATACATTAGCAAGACATATTGTCTATACTCGAGAAATATCACTCCATATGGTTATCGCTAAGGGATCCTATTACCAAAGTGTACTTGACAATAAATAGCAGGTAATCCTGCAATACCATCGCACAACACCTAAACCATTACAAAAAGCATAAGACTCGAGAGATGCTGAGAGAGAGGATGTAAGTGGACATTAGTTTTCTGATATTATAAATTAAGTACAAATAAGCCAATCTTGATGACATACTAAACAACCATATTCATATAATGATGCATCTCTGAATAAATATTCATATTTTATACCAAAAGAATCAAGACTTGTTCTCAACATGTAAACCACACGTACCTTTCCAGTTGTAAGAGAAAGGGCTTGTTGTGAACTTCTTTGGCTCTCGAATGCATTCACTAGTCAAACATCGAAAGTCAAATATATTTTCAATCACCAAGGAAACCATTATGAAAACAACCATGTATTGGCAAAAGTAAAGCTCTGTAGAAACTAATCCCAAAATCATGATTTAAACAATGAAAATATACTAGGAATCAATGACATATGGACTAAATATGGGTAATGTTGCATTTGATTCTAAGTGGAACGTCAATCCAAAATTCACTCCAAAGTAAACAATTCTCAGAACCAGCTGCAAATATAACAACAAACCTCGTGAGCAATCTAGAATTGGCATGTTTGATTTGATATAGATTATTCGTTACCAGACGTAAGAGAAGCCACGTGAGAGATCCAAAAACCGTAAAACATACGGTTTTGCAGCGGTCTACAATATTGTCTATCAAAATATAATTACTCATGTAACAAGTTGAAAATACCCATTGAAGTTATGCCGCAAAGTACTAAAGTGAGAAAGAAAACCCCTAAAATCGTTTACCCTGAATTCCTTGATTTTGGGGCTTGGGATGCTGGGTCGGAGAGAGGAAATGCTGAAATGATATGGAGGTGGAGATCGGAGTCGGTGGTTGTAGATGTGAAGATCATGGGGCGGCAGAGGAGGATCGTGAACCAGAGAGGGAGAGTGAAAAGAAGAAATACAATCTCGGGAGAGGATCCTCTCCTGAGCTCCTTAACCACCTGACCTTCCTGAGCTTTCTACCCGATTATGACACGTGTCTAAGCTTAGATTTAATGGTCCACAAATTCTCCTTTTATTTCCCTACTCTTTTCCTTCCCCTTCTCTTTCTTCTGTTCTTCACTCACACGACCCAAAATTGCATAGAAGAAGAACAAGTTCACTGTGAACACCACAAGACCTAGTGAAATCCATTTCGGCAATTGCTGCTGCTTTACTATGATCTACCACCACTTCAACTGCCCTTAAATCGAAAAAAAGAGAAGATTTTACATCACCCAATTCTTCATTTACAAATGGAGAGAAAATCCCACTCGGACAATCTTCAACCAAGGCCAACGACGATTTCATTTCCATACTGAAAAACTCGCTCTGCTTCGGGTGGTTTTGGGCAATTTCCGGTCTAAGATTCGAGGTCCTTCAATCGGTTTGATTATAACTTGGTTAATTTTATCCTATTTTATCTTGGCTTGTCCTTCATCCCTTAAATTTGGGGATCTGCAATCGCTGATGACTTTCCATGAAGAGAAATTGGAGGAGTGAGCACTTCCATATTCTGTAGCCATTTTTGAAGGTACTATAGAGATTGAATTGATTCATAGAGACAAGGAGTTGGAATGTTTTTAAAGGTTCTTCTGATTAGGTTGCAAGTACTCTTATCACAATAAGAAGCATAATTCCAAATATTACCAACAGCAAGCAAGTTAAAGATTAAATTTGGGTCTGAATTTAGGGTTGTGATTCAATCATTTGGTTTGATTTGGGGCTGGGTTTTTCATTCATGGGTTTCTTCCTTGCAAAATTTCTTTGAGTAATCTCTTCAACAGCTACAAGATCAACCACAGTATTTCAACAACTTCATTGCAAATGGCGGATTCAAGACCTCTTCAGTCAAGACAAAGACCTCTGACTTCGAGGTCTGGGGGGTAATGTTTGAACCCAAAATAAGCATTTTGACCTGACAAGGCGTGTCTTGGAGAAATTGAGCCAATGTCAGTGACTCAAGCTATATATTGTCGACAAGTTCGAAATATATTATTAGGAGGCTAAATAAAGCCTACCTGCAGAATTATGTAAGATTATGCAAGCTACAAGAATGCAAATATTCATACTCCATTCAATTAAGGAATATAGCATGCACGTGGGGAAGCATTCAACTACATTTTATGGTGGCTTAATTGGAAAACCTATCACAATTCCATTAGTGTTGAAGTACTTAAACCTACCAATTCCATTGGTGTTTAAGTGCTTAAACCTAACAATTCCATTGGTGTTTAAGTGCTTAAACCTAACAATTCCATTAGTGTTTAAGTACTTAAACCTAACAATTCCATTAGTGTTTAAGTACTTAAACCTAACAATTCCATTAGTGCTTAACCCATCATGATTTGTTTAAGGCCAACCACTATGGCTTGGTAGCCTATATATAGAGGCTACGACGAAGTAACAAGACACAATTCATCAACTAATCTCTATGACTACTCATGTATCTCTAGAGAATCCCTCTCTTTCTCTTACTGGTGATCACACTCTAGTCTTAGTCTCCTCAAGAGCCGCCTGTCAGTGCCACCAAACCCTCTGTCAACGTGCTTCGATCCTAGTTTCCTCGGGAGCCGACTGTAGTACTGCGACCATAACCGTTATGGAACCAGCCAAGGAAGGGTAACACCCTCGCAAACCAGCCAAGCTAAAGTCACGCTTTAGCAAGTTATCCCCACTTCCTAGTGATTTTCGCTCTGCTCGATTTACGACGTCAAGTATCGATTGTTGAATATTGAAGAAACGAAGCAAAGTCCTCCACAGCGAGGCACAAAAGAATCCCGCGACAGGTTAGTGCTCTTCTCATCCACAATCGCTCAAAAGAAGTCAGGTCAAGGGACACCCCCGACGACAACACCAGAACTGTGCTGGCACGCCCGCACAGAAAAGAGACTATTGACCAGCTGCAACAAAATTGGAGCCAAACATTTTGGCACGCCCAGTGGGACTTGCACCAGAGTCTTTTGTATTCACCATGATTGGGATGCCAGGGGAATATCTTTACCAAAGGAACTTCCTAAAGTGACATGATGGCCAATGTTGCCACCACTGGTAATACTGACATTGATGATGAGTTCGTTCCCCTCGTCATCCTATAGGATGCTAGGATCGATGAACGAATCTGCATCCTTACGGTTAACAGCAACAACTATAAGAGGCACCTGGCTACGTAGATCGAGAGGACTAAGCAGCAGCTTTGCGATTTCGATCGACGAATGAACGAGAATGCTCAGAAAGCTAAAGAGCAAAGGGAGCAGCGTGCTCAAGAAGCTGAACAGCGAGATCGAGAGCTTACCTAATGGAGGAAGCAGAAAGACCAAGAGTGGAGAAAACAATATCAGTATATCCTGGACTGTATAGCGACCCGGCGCAAGATTGCATTGGAGTTCGCGACATTGCGCAAGGAAGATTCCATCTTGGCTACTCAAGTCAGTTTGCATCAAGACAAATTGGAAAGTCAAGAATCTGCACGCAAAGAGGTTGTTTCTGAGGTTGAATTGCCTACAGGTGTTGATAAACCTAAATGCCTCACTGGTGAATTACAGCCTTACACAGAGGCTGTGTATGGAGAAGACAATCCACAAGAATGTTCTTCTGCCAAGAAAATTGTCTCTGAACAGATAGCTGATTTCTCCAATGATCCAGCCATATATGTGGCTAATGATCAGATGCATGGGGGGCAAGATATTGCCCATATTCATCCCTTTGATCAACAGAAGCAAGTTCATGATCAATTTAATTGTGACTCTACTGTTGGACGTCATCATGATCTTGAAGAGGACCAATCAAGACATGGCCCACTTAATTATCAATTTAGCCTTGGCCATGCTTCTGGACATCATGTTGGAATTAACCAATTAAGTTGTGGTCTTGGAAAGCCAATCTGCGGCTTTATTAATCAATTCAATTTCAAATTCTTCATCAGTGTTTCAGGGCCAAGCGGTGCCTTTGATATACATGGAGGATACATTTGCAACCCACCTTGCAAGAATGGCCAGAAAAATTATTTTAGTGGCCAATTTGTCATTCGTGACTGTAAATTTGAGTATCATCAATACAAGTTAACTCTTGTTTACAATTATCAGACTCTAAATTGCTTGCAAAAGAAATTTGTCTATGATACTAAACAGTCCATAAAAGCATCTCAATATGATGCCTGGAAAGAATATAGAGGCAAACAAATATTTGATATGCCTATTTTCGAAGAAGAGATAAATTCATTGAATTTTGGTGATTCTAAATTTGATCTCGATACGGAGCCAATCTATGATAAATATGATGATAATTATAATTTGATTATTGGTTTCATAAATCATATGAAGGAGTTCAAGTTGTTTGAAGCTCTTGATGTGGAGAATTCAGACCAGCAAGTGGTCAAATGCAAAAGCCAATTCGTGGCTTATTCTGAAGACACCATGTTCTATGATATGGTAGTTGGTGACAAAGCCGATCTATACTCATCTTCATCTCCAAAATTGCAATTGAAGATCATGCTTCGCCAACCAACAAGGATACTTGGAGGGTAAGATTACCCCTCTAATGAGCCAAATTCCTCCAAATTCTTCAACGCGAAGTATCTTTGTTCTTTTCCTACAAGCTCTCACATGAGGGATTTTTACCCTACAAATTTTGATACATCGGAGCTTGGAGTGAAGCATAGATGGCCTCCCCAGTGATCTTGTAGATGTTAGCCAAATATGCTACTGTTAACCTATTTCTTTGCTTCTTTTTTGTCACTTTTTCAGTTTGTAGTTTTCTTCAAGTCTTGTCCCTCACACTATTTCTCTTCATTAATTTTTGTCTCCACCATCATTTCACCATTGTTTAGTCTAGTATCCTTGGAAAGTTAACATATCAGTCATCCACTTGCAACAACCCAGATCGATCCCATCACTTAATTTTTGTTTCTCCTTATTTTTTTGTTTTTTTTATTTGTTCTTTCTTTTCTCTCACCACACTCTCCTTTTCAATAAGGAGATAGTCATCTTTATTAAAAGATAGTTTGATAGTTTCTAGGGAGAGAAATAGTGCCTCTTCGCAAGGAGGATCTTCGTAAAAAAAAAAAAGGAAGTTCGCGAAAGAAGCCAGAAATCAGCGAATGTTCGCGAGGACCATTTTCGCCAAGGTTTTTCTGGCTGGAAATGACTACATGAGCCTAAACCTCGCCGACAAGATACAACTGAGGCGGAGTCAATCCAAAAAGCCAGCGAAGTCTTCGCGAGAAATATTTTCACCAAGCTCAAAGAGATTCCTCCTCACTCGGATCTGCCTTGAGAAGATTTCTCCTCACTCGGATCTACCTTGAGAAGATTTCTCCTTACTCTCTAATATATCTTGAGAAGATTTCTCCTCAAAGAATTTGTGAAGAAGCTATAATTTTGGAGGTCTCTCCTATTTGTTCGTGAAGCATCCCAAAGGCCCACAGGCGTCACAGAAATACTTGAGCAAAACACTTTGGAACACAGCGAAATCAGCCTCCTAAGCTTCGCAAAAGATCCACCACAAAAAGTAGTTGCATGAAGTCTGCAAATGGAGTACAGACAAGAGGTGAATTCTGAGCGAAATGAGCCCGCGAAAAGTATCAAGCACTTACTATATCTTGATTTGTGGCTGAGATATTTTTAGAGATTAATTTATTAGCCGGTTTCTTCGCATAAGACATGGGAGAAATTCTAGTGTTCCTACACTCGCGAAGCCTATTCATGAAAGCCTGTTTTTGAGGCCCATAATCATTTCTTTGCTACGCCTAGCAACACTAGGGGGGCAACATTACACTATACTAAGCCGAGTCAGCGGCTTCGGAATTTTTTTTTTGATCCTTGTCTCTTCTCTCGCAGAGAAAACACCTTTGCGGGTCGAGGTGTGGATTTTCTCAAAACCTTCGCCGCGAGGCTCTTTTTGACGCGGAGCATATTTTAAAAGTTCATATTATTTTCAATATACAACTATGGGGGCCTATATTTGGGGCCTTGCAAGACATAATTATTGCCTCCTCACGGATATTTGAATATCAGGATAAGAAAATATTATTGTATTCATAAAGTGGCTTTGTGGCCAAAAGTAATACATTATTACAAAGCCAAAGGTGGCTAAAATACAAAACAGGAATCTTCGGATATCTTCTGAATCTTTCTTCAAATGGAAGCAGTTGAGGAACCAAACATCGGTTTGAGCCACGCCATTATCCTAAGGAGGGGCAGACTTCAGGGAAGGAAAAAGAAGAGGAACGGAGCACCCGCTGCCCCTTCAAATGGAAGCGGCAGAGGAACCCAACATAGGCTTGGCCAACGCCATTATCCATGTGAAGGGGAGACTCCAGTGAAAGAAAATGGAGCCTCCAAGCCCCCTAACTTGGAAGCAGCTATGGAATCCAATGTTGGGTTGAGCCGCGCCATTATCTCCGAGAGGGGCAAAGTGCAGTGGAACTGAATATTGGCTTGAGACTCTGTGCTCTCTTCACCCTTGGCAGCCACCATTCTCTTAGCGTGAAGTGTGGGAATGGCCATGAGGTGGCTCATACCCATTACTTCCGCGAATCCATGCCCTCCCTCTAAGATTCTGTCAATTTTCAGAAGAGAGAGCATGAGTAGAGGGCGACCACCAAAGCCCTTCTCATCTAGAGGACTCGGTCTGGTCTGACTCCAGAAGGAAGGGGTTTGAGGAAGGGTCTTTGGCCTTAAAGTGGCTTTCTTCCCTTCCCCGATTTCGCTCCGCGTGTGGGATTCTAACAAAGATGGTCTCTCATGATCGGAGATCCCAAACTAATGGAGCTCCCCGTGCTTTTTTACCCCTGAAAGCCTATATATTCCATCCAGGCTGTCAAAGGTAAAAAGCACGGGGTTGCCTGAGACTACGCCATAAGGCCTAATCCAGGCTTGAGATTACGCAATAGGCCTAACCTAGGCTTGAGATACGCCATAAGGCCTAACCCAGGCTTGAGATTACGCCATAAAGCCTAAAATTTAGAGGATAAAGGTCATTTCCTGAGGGGAAGATTTGTGAAGAAAGAGAAAGATAAGCAAAGATTTAAAGGCCATTGTTGAGGATCTGAAGCTCAGATGAAGGTTTTTGGCGTGAACGTTCCCATCCCCAGAATGCACCTATTTATAGGAACAGGATATGCAAATCTCCACTCTTGGATGGACATTCGAAGAGTCAAACTAAGTGTCAGTAAATCTTGATTAAATTGCCCTAAATCTCAGAAAATAAGGGATTATCGGTGCATGGGGGAACCGAACGGTTTTCGAGGAGGTAACTGTTCCATTTTCAATATTATCTTCTCACGGTGGGGTTTTCAACATTTAATTTAATGCAAAATTAAGACTCGTTGAAAAACATAAGACCAAAAGTTTGGAGTTGAGCCAATAAGGGGGATCCAAGAAGTGAATATTGGTTTAACATTAAAAAAAGGTCTACGGAGGTTGGCCCACGAAGCTCAATTTCAGGCAAAGTTCCTCCACACGGAGGTTCACCACAATGGCACCAGCTTCAGCCTAAGTGGCCAGTTCTCTGACACGGGCCAAGTTGCGGCCCATTTCTTCAGAAGCAGCCAAAGGTTCATTGAGTTGGGCTTCTTCTGCAGCAATCGCATTCTCAACAGAGAGCCAGCAAACAAGGCAGATACTTGCTGCTATACACATGATGAAGCTACCACCAAGGAAGAGAAGGATCCTCATTCGCGATCAAAGCAGTCTCATTCGCATGAGGGGCACGCTAAAGTTCTGATCTCTTACAACCTGCCCAAGTTTCGCCAATTCACTACATACCAGAATCAGATACATGGGGGCAATAAAGTTGGCAAAGAAAGAATCAATTCATGACAAAGGCAATTCAGATTGTGGCATTCAAGCTTTATGGCCTATTTAGAGGCCTATAAGGAATCAGTCAAGTAATTTCAGTCAAGCCAATACAAGTGGCTTTGGAGCAACGACATTATAAGAGCAGTGCTGATTCAAGACCTCTTCAGTCAAGACAAAGACCTCTGACTTCGATGTCTGGGGGGCAATGTTTGAACCCAAAATAAGCATTTTGACCTGACAAGGCGTGTCTTGGAGAAATTGAGCCAATGTCAGTGGCTCAAGCTATATGTTGTCGACAAGTTCGAAATATATTATTAGGAGGCTAAATAAAGCCTACCTGCAAAATTATGGAAGAATATGCAAGTTGCAAGAATGCGAATATTCATACTCTATTCAATTAAGGAATATGGCATGCACGTGGGAAAGCATTCAACTACATTTTATGGTGGCTTAATTGGAAAACCTACCACAATTCCATTAGTGTTTAAGTGCTTAAATCTAACAATTCCATTAGTGTTTAAGTGCTTAAACCTAACAATTCCATTAGTGTTTAAGTGCTTAAACCTAACAATTCCATTAGTGTTTAAGTGCTTAAACTTAACAATTCCATTAGTGCTTAAGTGCTTAACCCATCATGATTTGTTTAAGGCCAACCACTGTGGCTTGGTAGCCTATATATAGAGGCTACGACGAAGTAACAAGACACAATTCATCAACTAATCTCTACGACTGCTCAAGTCTCTCCAGAGAATCCCCCTATTTCTCTTACGGGTGATCACACTCTAGTCCTAGTCTCCTCAATAGCCGACTGTCAGTGCCACCAAACCCTCTATCAACATGCTTCGGTCTTAATCTCCTCGGGAGCCGACTGTAGTACCGCGACCATAACGGTTACGGAACCAGCCAAGCAAGGGTAATGCCCTCACAAACCAGCCAAGCTAAAGTCACGCTTTAGCAAGTTCTCCCCACTTCCTAGTGATTTTCGCTCTGCTCGATCTACAACGTTGAGTATCGATTGTTGAATATTGAAGAAACGAAACAAAGTCCTCCATAGCGAGGCACAAAAGAATCCCGTGAAGAGGTTGGTGCTCTCCGCGTCCATAATCGCTCAAAAGAAGTCAGGTCAAGGGACCCCCGACGACTGCACCCGAACGGTGTTGGCACGCTCGCACAGAAAAGAGACTGTTGACTAGTGCAACAAAACTAGAGCCAAACATATGGGAAGCCCCATAATTTTGCAACAGGTCCTAACTGATATTCAGGAAGCGGGAGGTCTTCGTACTAGGGAGGCGTTCCCTTCAATTGAGGTAAACCAGACATCATTGGCTATGGTCCCTGTATTGGCCAAGGTTGGTGAGGCAGCTACTCGGGTGGAGTTCTCTTCCATGCAAGTGGCTCCAGTTGGGAAAAAAAGAAAAGCAATGAATAATTTGGAAAGGTTTGGGAAGAAGGTTTTAGCTTTTCCTGACTCAATGCTGCAGGTTGAGGAGAATGTCTCCTTAGTCCTGCAGCATAAGAATGGTAAGCTGATGATTTCACCAAAAAAGAAGAAGATTGGGTATCCTAAGGGGAGCAAGATTAGAATTAAAGTTGCAGCTGAAATCAAAGTGAAAAGCTTCATAAGTATAAGCATAGGGGAAAAGTTTTGCAGAATGATCCCAGCTTTGTAGGATCTGATGCTGAAAATGCTGGTAAGGGGGAGACTGTGACTTTGATGGGGAGTGAGGCTGTGCAAATGGTGGAGTCTTTTGTTGCATAGGGTCATGTGGACGGTGACGCATCACCTTCTACTACTAGTTTAATTTAAATTTTGTGTTGGGTCGCAAAAGCCATAGCCTTAGTTGAACCATTTTATGCCGGCTTCGAGGTTTATTGGCTTTTGCTACAATAAAAGTGCGTGGATTTCCTAAAAGGTGGGTGTACTGGGGACTTGTTGGGTTTTTATTCTTCTAGAATAGGGATTACAGGAGGTTCTAAGGAACGATTCTTTCTGTCGACCCCATAGGGGTGTTTTGTTTTTGTACTGCTTGCTGAATTTAATGAAAGGGCTGACCTATTACTCTAAAAAAAAAAAAAAAAGTTGAGCAGTTTCTTGTAATATGGAGGATCTTTTGATCCATCAAGATTGACCAAGAGAGGTCATATAATTTATATCAATGGATTCATTCTGTTACCCTTATTAAAAAAAAAATTTGGTATATGTGAGTCAAAGTTCCAAACTACTTGTAACAAAAAAAAAAGTTCCAAGCTACTGCAAATTGTGATGAGAGTAATTTCGCTGAATTTGGTTTTGGATTATTTCATAACCTTTCTTTTTACATAAATTTTTTAAGTATTTTATTATATGGAAATATGTGGCAATTACTAAATTACAAATTTCTTAACCTTGTCCCATAATGAATTTGTGACTAATCGATTAGTTTCTTTTTCTAAAATTAGGAAGGTTAAGAGAGAATGCAAATTAGTTTCTTTTTCTCATACAATTAAGGGTTCTACAATAAATATGCATGCAAAAGAAGTGATTTTAGTTCGACTTAAACCAGAATAAAAGCGCCCATTGCAATCCACATTTTACTCAAAATACAGGCACACTAGGAATACACGCTCATTCATCTTCCTTTACTTTGTTCTTAATTTCTTAAGTTGCTGAAAAGAAAATAATAATAATAGCTAAATTCAAAAGCACTATAAATTCATGAACATCTCTTGTGCAAGTGCACTGGCTACCAATACTATTTATACATGGTTCATGAACCAAAAGAAGCTTCAACCAATATGATTTGAATGTGATGGTTCAACCGGAACTCGATCCTATAGGTGGCTTGTTGACTGCTAATAGGCTTCGTCCGCCAACTAGTGACGACTGTAATTTTTCTCTAGTAATCTCCATGAACTCAGCAGGAGGAATTCAGAAGCTTTGGAAAAGAAGATTACATTGGATGAGAACAATAGCATTAGAATGAACGGAACTATGAAAATAGTGCAGCCCTTGTGAACCGTTTTTGTTGATCATATACAGATAGAAAATTCCACGAGTAGAACTACAATTAGTCTTATCTTATAATATAGAAAAGGACTTTTTGGGTTTCTTTATGGGACAATGATGAAAGAGGTCATTTTAAAGTACCTTATTATAATTCAGGTAACACAAATGTCATTATGATAATTTAGGTCACCTTCTAACAATCTGACATTAAAAATAACAAAAATTACGACTCATGCCATCAACTCTCTCTTCCTCCAATCTATTTCACAATACAATATAATTAACCCCCCCCCCTCCCTCTCTCTCTCTCTCTCTCTCTCTCTCAACTGACTTCGCCATCTTCTCAAAAAAAAAAAAGCCTTACTTCACCGCCATGGCTTATTCGACGGCGTCTATGCCTTCGCCTGGTCCGAATCTCCATCAAGCTCTACAACCTTGCCTTCCCACTGACCTGCAACCTCCTCCGCTCCCTCCACGAGCACACACGCTAGGTCAGCTCCGCTGACTACAACCCCAAGCCCCGCAACTCGTTTCTCACCGTCTAGTGGGACGACACAGTGAAGCTCTGTACCGTTGACCATCCCGCCTCCATCAACACCTTCAAGGAACATGCCTACTGCATCTACTCCGCCGTCTTTGGTGTGAAAAGCTCAGAAGCTCATTCCAGTCGTCAATGGAGGCCTCCAAGACCTCCAGCGATACAACCTTGAGGAATGCTTTCGGTAATGTTCTCCCCTTCATCCTCATCCTGATCGGCGTTCTCGCTTTTTCGATCAATCTCTTCTCTGTATGCCTCCATGATCTTCAATTTTTTCTAGACCTTATCGTTTGTTACTGTTTATATTCAATGTTACTGGTATCGCTGCCTCGAACATGCATTTATACTACAATCTTTATTCGCTCGTGTTCATGTAATTGTAGATTAGTCAATATTGTTTGAATCATAGTGTTTATGTTTACCAAATCAATTGTTATTTGTTTTGGCTTAGTTTTGTAAAATGGAGATTTAGAATTTTGATTCATCAGTGATTTTACTGGTAGTGCTCACGGTGTTGTTGCTTTGTGAAAATTAATCTGCAGGTCATAAATCACTGATATTTACAAGTTTGATCCTTATTTCAATTACAGAGTCACTCAGGTTGGTTTCGTTCTCTCGTTTGACATCGGTTGGCATTGAGTAACCTTCTATTGAATTAAGTATGCTTGAAAGCTAGGAAGTTATTATCATATGGTGTATCAGTTTATCTTATGATATTGCACTGATGCTAAGCTATATAGAAAATGACAGTCTTGTTTGTTGGTTTCAGTTTCTGAAGAAGAATGGGAGCATATATGTGATGCCCCGGAATTTCATATTTATTTTTCGAGGATTTTCCGGAACTTAATTTAGTGATTATCGGACGATTTCGTGGCTCGTGGATGGAGCGGAAGTGTTCGGGCGAATAATTATTCAGGAAGCGTCATTTTAGGGGGAGTGCAAGGGTTGAATTTTTATTCGTAGGGTTTCTATAAAAACTTCCTTCACGAAAGTCGTAGAGCGTGTCGATATGAGTTCGTGGACATGTGGAACCCAGAAATCGGAGTTTGTATGAGAAAGTTATGAGCGATTGAAATTTGGGGAAATTTCTATAAATATGAGAAAATTCCGGATTTTTCATTAAATCCCAAAAGTTCCCTTTTTCTCATTTTCCTCCCCAGGTTTCTCTCCGTTCTTTCTCCTCAGAGCCCGACGGGTTGCGCTCTACCCGACCCGGTTGGAAACCAGTCTTCCAGGCAGCCGACAACCGAAGACCCGGCCCTGACAGACGCGCCTTCTCTTCCGCCATCGACCCCCGGTGACCGTTTCACTCACCGCCGTCCCCAGAAGGATATCGAAGCCCCCAGACGCAAGATCGGGACCCGATCGATTTTGCCTGCTCCAGCTACTTACCGGCGTATTTCTTCAAGGTTCTGGGTTCGTCTCCTCTTCCTGATCATCCCCATATAGGCCTTGCATCATGATTTGGTGTGTGGAGCGAAAGATCAAGCGTTGAAGATCAGCGGATGTGGTTGAATCTGGAAATGTGATCAGACGCTCGAGATTAATCCAACTTCCAAGCTTGATCTATGACGATCTAGATGGAATGTCGTTTAGCTCCAGGTATGAAGGTTGCTCATCTCTTCAATATGAACAAGTTTGTAGTTGACAACTTTTGCATCGGAGGTGGTTGACCCGGCGTTGACCGCCACCATTGACCACACGCTGACCCGCCGCTTGTGGTGGAGCGTGGCGGAGCGTCCATATCCGTTTTGTGTTATGTTTTCAGTTTATTCATCTATGCATCGATGCGGTCGTTTTGATATATTATAAGGTCAGTTTGGAGAAAGTTGATACATGCTAGGTTTCGGTTTTATGAGTTATCTTCAGTTTGCAATCCACGAGGATCCCAACGTTGGATCTTTGTATAATTTTGATAGGATGATCCCAAGGGCGATCCGTGAGAATCCGACCATAGGATCGTCGTTTAAGTGTGTTATGAATCAATTGCTAAGTTAGGATCGTATTTGTTTAGGTGATTGACAGTTTTGTTTGGGCAGACGGTTGTGATTGTGATTTTGAGCTGTATAGGAGACGCAGCTGGATTCGAAGTGAGTAAATCTCACGTGGTTGATTTACGAATGGATTTAATTATTACTCGGAATTACTTGTTTAATTGTTAAATCATTTTCGAAACAAATTATTTGTTTTAAAATATATGAACTTGATCGATAACGGTTCATGGGTAAGTTAAAACAATGTTTTGATATAAAATGATTTTTGAGAAGTATAATTTATAAAACTATAGTTTGTCTTAGTGGTCATTTCTGTGTGAATGACTACGTATATATATATATATATATATTTACGTGGAATATATATATTGGATGGTGTGACATTGGTGAAGTAATGATTGAGAGTTGATTGAATTGTTATTTGGAGCATTTCTCTTACGAGCATACAATTATCAAGATGTGTTGATTATTGTGTAAAAGTGTGTTTTGCTTGAGGAAGGTATTTGAGTCATGTGGATTTGTTTTAAATGTTTTCTGATCTTCGAATCTGTTGTCACAGTGGTGACAGTTTTTGATCTTCGGATCTGGTGTCACAGTGGTGACAGTTTTCTGATCTTCGGATCTGGTGTTTATTGGGAGTTGATTTGTGATCATCTACTTTAGTCGAAGTTGATGGGTGATCATCGACCATCGACTTTAGTTTGGAGTTGATGAGTGATGATTGACTTTAGTGTGAGTTGTTTGACTTCTTCATTGATTTTCTTTTTCTTTCTAATTGTTGAATTTTAAGTAATCTCCAGAACTAAGCTATATGCAGGGATTACTATAATTTATATTGATTGATTTTAATGTAGTCTCCTGAACTAAATTTAATGCAGGGATTACTATGATTTCTATTTTTGAATTGTGTGCTTTTTGGGTGATCTCCTGAACTAATTCTCTATGCAGGGATTACTAATTTTTACCAAGTGTGATTGTATGTTTGGTTGTGTTTGTGGAGTTAAATGTTGTTGCTTTAATTTATCTCACGAGTTGAGAAATTATAAGCATGAGTGACGTGAGTCATTTTAATTGAGTTTACTCATACAAGCCTAAAAAGCTTACCGGGTTTGTTGTTTGCAATCCCGGTGCACTATTCTATGGTGTAGTAGTTATTCCTGCAGGTGAGGACCACCAGGGCTGAGTACGAGGGCGTGGAGTGCAGCAGTGTTAGGTTCATAACCTATTTTGTTAGTGTATTGTTGTTTTTGGTATGCTCCCTGTGAGCGTGTGCATTTGTATATTAGTTCTCTCGAGTTTTGTATACACTTGTTGATGTGATATTTGACTTAAGTGATCGGGTCTTTATTGACGATTGTTGTTGCTCAGGTTTATTTGAAAAAGTTTCTAAGTATTTTGGGCATTTGGTTAAGTTTTCACGTTTCGGATTTGAATTTCTTTATTCAAAATTCGGGGCATGACAATATAACTTGTATTCAAATATCTCATAGCTACTGATTTTGGCAATTGATAATTCCAGGAATTATAACTTCTGTTTTGTAGTTCGTAACTAAAGATGCAAATAAACTGGCTTTTTTTTCATGCTTCTCAATTTAGACATTTATTTTCTTAATGATGTAGTAACATGTTGTTGGTGTTTCTATTTGTAGGTTGTTTCAACAAGAACTATGACTAGTGACCTTTCAAATCCATTGCTGGTTAAACCTCTTCAACCAGTTGCTGCGCCAGTGGCTCCAGTAGCTCAAAAATCTGATGCACCTGATCGTCTTAATAATTTAGTTGGCGCTGAGTATCAATCATTTGAGAATGTTGTTTTGAAGAAACTTGAACAGGTTTGACTTTATTTAACTAATTTTTATTCTACCTCATCTATAGATTGCAATTAGCGATGAGACTTCATAAATTTAAGTAAATATAATTGTTTTTGTGTGATGACCTCTTTGTTTTACAAACCCAAAGTTAGATGTTTCTGTTATACAATTTTAGATGTCTTCTTAAAGAAGATAAATATCACCAATCGGATTTATATGATATTATACTTTCGTCAACCATTTTCCCAAGTTTTGATTTAAAAGGAGTATATGTCAACTTCTTGGAAAATGAAAGTTATATGAAATTTTACACTGACCACATTGAATAAGAAACTACTTTTTATCTTTTGTTGCCTAGTTTCTATTAGATCAGTTTTAATCTTTTGTGGGTTTTTTGTGTACTCTAGGCTGCCCAGAAGCAAAAGTAATATTCAGAACTTAAGAAGCACGAAGGGATGGTTGATCTCAAAAGAAAATTTCATGATCTCAATGGTTTCAGTGTATAGGTAAGCAAGAGCTATACCTCTTATTATCTCTCTTTTTCGGCATTTCCATTTCCATGCCAATTTGTACCGTTGTCCCTTTACTTTATGAACAATAAGGAATGCTTTCCTACTTCTTTTGAAAGTGCATGAAAGCACATTCTACTTATGTACCAATATGCTTTTGCTAAGGGTGATCCAAACCACATGGTAAGTGAACTATATAGACACCCATTTGATTGGAGCCAGAGTTGTTTCTTTTGTTTTTGTTTTTTGGGTTAAGGAAGCAAAGGTTTCCTTGAAAGGGTTTTTGGACCTTAAATTTCTCTAATCGAATCAACCGTTTTGTGAAATTGTATCAATAGAGACTTACAGCCCCGACTGATATCAGTTTGTTGTTGGATATGCAGGGAACTGATATGGAGTTTCTCTCTCAACTATCTCAAGATAGCACAGAGGAAGAACTCTCGGTGTTAACAGTGTTGAATAGTATTAGATACTAGGCATCAGGTCCAGTAATGGTGGTTGTTCTATACATTTTACATTTCATATTTACAGATGAAATTCTATCAGCCATAACCATTTGTACCAAGGGAGGTCACATTTAAAGCCCCTTGCACATTATCATTTTAGGCTTGTAATTTATATCAAATAACAAATTACCACTGTTCTAAAACTCGTCCTAGGCGGCCTAGGAGGTGAGTCTCCGACTCGATTAAAGTATAATCGGTTGTGTTGGGCGGTTTGATTTTGAGCGGCCGCCTAGACGGCTTAGGCGGCCGAGTAGGCGTTTGGGTGGCTGGGCGGTGAATTTGGGCATTTTTGTTTTCAATTCTGGGTCGCGAGGTAATATCAATCTTGGCGGCTGTGTCCAGTTATGTTCCAGGGACGATTCAATCTGGGTCTTCACTGAGGTTGTCTGTTTGGGTTCGGTTGCCGGCGATCTGTTCAGATGGCAGTAGAGGCGGAGCCGTAGAGAGAAAGAATGGGGGTCGGAGGGGTGGTAGTGATGATTGGAGAGATACTAAGGCTAAGGCGGTGATGAATTTTTGTAGTAGTTATTTGTCTTTGATAAAACAAATCCCGATTATTGGGTTCGGGGAGGAAGAGGAAAGCTGTGAGAAGAAAGGAAAAGAGTGGGTATGGAGAATTGGAGATGAAGTCTACTGTAGAGAGGAGACGCAGAAGCAGAAGAATAAAGAAGATGGTAGAAGAAGCGAAAGGAGAGGAAAGATCTCATTAATTGAAAAAAAAAAAGGAAGGATAAGTCATATCATGTTAATCAAAGAGTCCGGGCAGGGGTCGTCAACGGGCCGGGCCGGGCCCGGCCCGGCCCATTCATAGCTGGCTTGGGCCGGGCCTTGCTATATTTTTAAATAATTGCGGGCCGGGCCGGGCCGGGCTTTATTAAAAATCAAAGGATCCAAGCCCGTCCATATAAAGCGGGCCTTGCGGGCTTTTTCGGGCCGGGCGGGCTTGCCTTGCGGGCTTTTTTGGGTCGGGCCTTGCGGGCTTTATTATAAATAAATATTTAAAGACACAAGTATTTTTTTTTTAATCAAGCTTTGGAAATTCAATAGATAATGATCAAATACAACCAAAGATAACATATCTATAAACTATATTGTACCCAAAAAATCTATATTATATATAGATACTAATTTATTGATAAATAAATTTTTAAAGACACTAATTTTTTATAAATCTATATTTATATACCATACACTCCAAAGAGCAACCCCTATCAATTCAAAGAAATGAAAAAACCGACCGTTGGATGACTTTATTACAATAAATTGATGAGTGTGGTAAAAAATTTAGCCAATTTCACCATATTTTTGAATCCGATCGGATTAGTCAACCATAGACACTTAATGTTTTATTGGTTGACCGATGCCGTGACAACCTCGAAACGTGCTTATTTTTTCACATCACATTTGTATATTCCATCAATGGATGTGCGTGGACATAAGATAAAAAAAATTAATTATTTTTACAAACACATTGGTCTATACCAATTTTCCTCCTAAAGTTGTATGACATATTCATTGTATTAAATTGTTTAGGTTCATTCTAAAGCAATCATGAAGTGGAAAATGAATTCAAAGAAACCAACCGCTCGATTGAGAGATTGTAATGTTTTATGGTGGTTGTAGAAAATCCAGCCAATTTGGTTATCGTTTCGAATTCGATCAACTAGGTCAAACTTAGTTACTCTTATAAACCTATATTTATACATCATATACTCCAAAGAGCAACCCATATCAATTCAAATAAAATTGGAAAAACCGACCGTTGGATGAGTTTATTACAATAAATTATGAGTGTGGTAAAAAATTTAGCCAATTTCACCATATTTTCGAATCCGATCGGATTAGTCAACCGTAGACACTTATATGTTTTATTGGTTGACCGATGCCGTGACAACCTCGAAACGTGCTTATTTTTTCACATCACGTTTGTATGTATTCCATCAATGGATGTGCGTGGACATAAGATAAAAAAAATTAATTTTAATTACAAACACATTGGTCTATACCAATTTTCCTAAAAGTTGTATGACATATTCATTGTATTTAAATTGTTTAGGTTCATTCTAAAGCAATCATGAAGTGGAAAATGAATTCAGAGAAACCAACCGCTCGATTGAGAGATTGTAATGTTTTATGGTGGTTGTAGAAAATCCAGCCAATTTGGTTATCGTTTCGAATTCGATCAACTAGGTCAAACTTAGTTACTCTTATAAACCTATATTTATATATCATATACTCCAAAGAGAAACCCATATCAATTCAAAGAAAATGGAAAAACCGACCGTTGGATGAGTTTATTACAATAAATTATAAGTGTGGTACAAAATTAGCCAATTTCACCATATTTTCGAATCCGATCGAATTGGTCAACCGATATATATAGCACATATTCTATATAGAATAAGAATTATAAGAATTTCCACACACACACACACACACACACACACATAATATATAAAACACACACACACACACACATATATATATATATATAAACACACACACACACATTATATATATATCTATATATTATATAGATATATATAAAAACACACACACACATATATATATATCTCTATATATATATATATAAACACACCACACACACATTATATATATATATATATATATACTACTATATATATATATAAACACACACACACACACAATATATATCTATATATAATTTATATATATATATATATAACACACACATATATAATATAATACAAATATATAAACACACATACACATATAATATATATCTATATATATATATATATTATTATTCGGTAATGCATATATATCTTTTCTATATATATATAACACACACACACACACACATATATATATATATAAACACACACACAAATATATATCTATGTGTGAGTGTGTGTATATATATATTTATAAACACACACACACACATATATATATAATATTTTACGGGCTTTTACGGGCCGGGCCGGGCTTTTGCGGGCTTTAGGCGGGCCGGCCCTCGGCCCACCGAGGCGGGCTTTTGCGGGTTTTTTGACGGGCCGGGCCGGGCTAAAAGCCCTCAGGGCCGGCGGGCCTCCATCGGCCCACTTGATCCGCGGGCTTTTTGATGAGGCCTAAGTCCGGCCTTTAGAATTATTATTCATCAATGGGCCTGGATAAACATTTAACATTCTTTTGAATTATATTTTTTTTAAGTCTTTATATTTTTAATTATATAATTTAATGTTATAAAAATAAATTTAAATTTAAAAAATGCAAAACCGCCTAGGCGGCGCCTAGTCACCCACCTAAGCGCCTGGGCGCTAATCCTTTGGCCACCGCCCGACTAGCGCCCAGCGATTTTTAGAACCTTGATACATTGTAAGTTACATAGTCAGTTATATGATCAGTTACATAATATGTGACATGACGTTAACACAAGTTGCCAAGGAGTTGGCATTTTCCAGTGACTTCTCTGGCCAATGACTCGAGCATATTGTATCAATTTGTTTTTATATCTCTTTATTGTGTCACTGTTATGTTTAGTTTTCCTTAATGAAACATTATTTTTATAAACTTTTTGCAACAATTCAAGTTTTAGGCATCTTCTGAATTGATCATATCACCGTCAATTCCTGACCAAATCACTGACCATGTCGCTGTCAATTCCTGACCAAGTTATTAACCATGTCACTGGCCAAGTTGTATGTCACTTACCATGTCATTGTTATACACGTCACTAATTGACAGGACCCGCCCCGGATTTCACCTTGAAATCCAAAGTGGCCCTGCGGGGCCCACCTTAGAAGAAATTCTACCAAAAATTTGGCGAAACTTCTTCTAAAAGTGGACTACCCAAAACCTGTAGAAAGACACTTACACTTCTAAAATAATCCACCATTATTCTTCTGGAGCCACCCTGCTCCCTAAATCACAACATCTCCAATTTCACAAATAATTCTGAACTTAAGAATATTAATATCATGGGTTATCAGAGCAATCTAATGTACAGGCGTACAAGATGATAGAATACAAGATAAAGGACCGATACTTTTATAATGCGGAAGCTATGACAGCTATGACTCAACCCCATGTACGCTCGACCTCAAGCTAAACTGGCCTGCAAACTGGGTATTTAAAACCGAAAGGCCCAGGGGAAAACATTTACAAATCGTTAGAGTGAGTGGACGAAAAATAAGTAATTTCGAATGAATAAGTAAAACTTAATGCTTTCCCAAGTTATTCTCTAAAACCTCACATGCAGTAACAATATTGGAAATACTTTTAATCATCATCTTTACTGCAATCCTAATCACGTAAAAATAGAACATCTTGCAATCTCTTAAAATCTCATCCTCAATCCTTATAAAAATATCCTTTTCAAGAGGCTCGTTTGATGACTAGGAAGGGCTGCTGTCTAGTCATCTCATACCATCTAGGAGGGACTGCCACCCAGATGACGCATCGGAAGGGACTGCCAACTGGAATATGAGGCGGTGGGTAGAAGGGACTACCAACTAACTACCTCATGTCACCTGGAAGGGACTGCCAACCAAGTGACGCATCGGAAGGGACTGCCAACCGGAATAGGAGGCGGTGGGTAGAAGGGACTGCCAACTAGCCACAGGTAGTTAGAAGGGACTGCCAACTAACTACCTCATGTCATCTGGAAGGGACTGCCAACCTGGTGACTCACTGCCAACTGGGATGTAGTCTGGAAGGGACTGCCAACCAGACTATTACCTAGAAGGGACTGCCAACTAGGTAATATACGCATGCGCCGAAGATAGCCTCCTCAATAAACTGGAAACAACCTCTTTCAATTACTTGCTTTCGGAAAGAAACTCGCTGTTACTTCAATAAAACATTAAAAATTCACCGAAAGCATAACTCAGGATTATCTCGCTAACTCAAACCTCAATATCTCAATAAATCCTCGAAAGCAAAAATTAAATACTCTGTAAATCAATAAATGCTTTCGGAAAGAAATCTCAATCTAACTCAAGGCTGATAAGTGTGGAGCTCAAAACTCAATAAATCTCGATAATTCAATCATGCTCAAATATTTGCTAAATCCTTCGTACTCGTACATCTTCATAAAAACTGCTATTTGAAATCAATAATTCTCATAATATTTTCTGAATCAGTCACTTCCCGAAAATCATTTCCCAACTCAATAACTCATAAATAATTAGCTTGAAAATCTATTGAAAGCCCTCGGGAAGGAAATCCACTAAAAATCCCGTAACTCATAGAGCATAATAAATCTCAAGAAATCAAGCTAAAAAAAAATCATAATACTCAATAATTCAAATAATAACTTAAACCTCAATCGGAAAATAATAATATACTGCATGCACATTTAATTTAAAATAAATGTCCACTCACAGGACTATTTAGGCGACCACGCTACCGGTTTCCTACGTCAAGCAGTAGCTCGGCACGTCGCCCTGTATACAATTATAATTCGTGAATAACAATCCGGAATTTAAATACGATTCCCACATCAAATCCACATAAATTAACATTTCTATTTCTTCTCTGATTAAACCAAAACTTTATCATTTGTACCAATTCTTTAATTGAAGGTTCTAGGGCAGAACCAAGAGAAATCCGGCTGTCGGATTCTCGTAATTCAATGATCGACAACCTAAACTTCAGAATTACACAATCGATACAAAACTCCTTCAATTTCTACCAAACTTCACATACAAGCTACTCAACATTTATAGTATTTAATTGGGCTAAAACATGAATTAAAAACCAGCCCTACGCGCCTCCACGAGCCATCCACAGTGGCGGCGCGTGGGCCCCACGCGCCGGTAGCCACCACCTCCGATGGTCACCAAATTTTGGCAGCACCACCTACTCAACAGTCCAAGCATTTTTCACAACTACAACAAGTTCCAATTTTACCTGTAAGTGATGGAAATTAGCCGTTGAAGTTTTTCCAGAAAAACCCAAGAACCCTAGAATTTGAAATCGTCGATTCAACCTCCACACTGCAAATCGTGGCTCAAGGATAGGGGCGAAATGATTCTTGGCAAAAACCGAACCTTCGACACCAGTTTGGTGGCCGGAGACGGTCGGAATCACCGGAAATCGATGAAAATCCCGATCTGCTATAGTAAACTTCACAGCTCAAAATCGAGCTCCTCCGGTCGAATCACTGTAAAACACCACCACAGATGTGACAAGGATGAAGAGGCGAGCCTACTGATGCCCAGATTCCGTCATGGGTCGGCCGGAGAAGGAAGAAATCAAAGGAGGAATAATCGGACCGAAGAGGAGAAAAGATCGGGGAAGAAGAGAGAGAAAACTAGGTAAGTTTCCAAAAATGGCAACTTACCACAGTAACTTTCTATATTTAAAGAAACTTACAATGAACAGTAATTTTAGTATTTTGGCCATAACTTTCGCATACGAACTCCGATTTTTACGTACCACATATGCACGCGCTCGGTTTAACGTCCTCTACAACTTTCATACAGAATATTTTCTCAAATTTTGACCCGAACAAACAGCCAACTTTTAGGGCCACTAAAAGCACTAAAATGATAGTAAAAGTGAAAGTAAAGATCGTTCACCGTCCAAGTGACTAGTAAACCGGTGAATTCGGATTCGGGACGTCACACTAATCATGTCACTGACAATCCCTGATCAAGCTACTAGCCAAGTTATTGTTAATTTCAAGTCATTGACAAAGTCACTGACCATGTCGCTGTTAATTCCTGACCAAGTTACTGACTATGTTATTGTCACTGGCTGTTACTAGCCAAGTTGTATGTCACTTATCATGTCATTGTTATACACGTCCATGACCATGTCATTGTGAATTCATGGCCAAGTCACTGTCAATCCCTTACTAAGTTACTGGTCATCTCACAGGCTATGTCACTGGCCAAGTTATTGTAAAGCTCAAGTCATCGACAAATTCATTGATCATGTCACTAGCCAAGTTGCATTTCACTTACCATGTCATTGTTATACACGTCCTTTACCATGTAACTGTCAATTCCTGACCAAGTTATCGATCATGTTACAAGCCAAGTTATTGTTAATCTCAAGTCACCGACCATGTTGCTTTCAATTCCTAGCAAAGTTACTTGCCACATGTCACTAACTATGTCATTGGTTAAGTTACTGTTAATCTCAAGCCACCGAAAAAGTCACTGACCATGTCACTAGGCAAGCTGCATGTCACTTACCATGTCACTTTCAATTCCTGGCCAAGTGATTGGTCTTGTCATTGTCAATCCTTATTGTATTGATTGCAAGGCATATGTTCTAATGGCTGAATTGCAATATTGTGAAGGTAGCCTCACGTTCTTCCTCAGGCTCTCAATTCTCAAATTATATTGGACACAAATAAACTATCTATGAAGGTGTTCGTGTAAAAAAATCATTAACAGTGAGATTGGCATCTCCATGGGACACAGCATCAGTCTCTGGCATATAAAGACTAGAGGAATTAGACTGCACATTAAAAATACGCATCTGATCAAAATACTATCCAAATACAAAATAGCCACTACAATCTTAAAAAAGTCTCATCCTCATTTGAAGAGCCACAAGGTTGATATTATATATTATATAATGTCTCGCATATTACATTTTCAAATTATTAGTTCCTTTACATCAAGCTGCATTTCCCCATTATTATTTGCAGTAAGGCATGCACCATGCAGATTCAACCATTCAATGCATTCCCCCAATACCCCCCCCCCCCCCCCCGGCCACCCGGGGCAGATCCTTCTCCCCACTTTCCTCATTTATGGGTGTCAACCCCAAAATTTGAGCAACATATGAAACATGTATTATGGGCCAATATGATCGGCACATGCAGCTCTCTACCTTAAACTTCATCTTTTCAACATAAAGATCTGCAGAAAGGTGAAAATCCAATGAACTCAACCCTCCTCTTAATCGACAAAGATGAAATGAGAAAGGAATTCAGAAATTAAAGGAATTATTGATACAAACTAATCGAACATATATACTAATTATTGAGCAGCAATATAAGCATACACAATAGACAATAGAGAGAGGGAGAGAGACTGACCTCAGATCAATGAAAATAGACAATATGAAACAGAATCCAGAATCATAAGCAGAGAGAAACACTATAAACTAGCTGCAATTTTGTAATCATTGCCTCAACACATGAAACTCTAAGATGCCTTTAGACCATCCAAAGTAAGCTAGGCATGGATATGAGTGTGACTTCGTGCTATGTATGCAATTATGCATGCACCATAGGCACATGTAATTGCTAAGAAGCCTAAACAACACAAAACAAAATGCACAACTTAAATCATGGAAATGGATATATCACCATGCTTAAATCATGTTACCTCTCTCATCATCTTTAAGTTTCCAAATGGCACAAATGTCTAATTATGGACTTGGGAATAGGAATCTCCTAAAGATCCACACCATAACAGGACACCAAAGAGTTTACCAAGTTACGAACCAAAAACACAAAACATAAATCCCTAGTGTTAACCAATGACTGCATCGTGCAAGATGTGATAGCAAACAAACAATATCCTTAACATTAAAAAAATCATGCCAGAAACGAAATTTTATACAAAATAGACTATTCATATGTGGGTTTTTATCATCTTGCATGATAAAAACCACCAATTTCATACTAAGGTAGACTATTATCTACTTACCAATTAAGAACATTTAGAATTTTTGGGCTTCCATCTGATGTAACCTGTAACCCAGTAGCAGCTGGTTCCAGTTCAGAATCTGATTCACAATTTTCAGTTCAACACCTTAAGTTCATCACAACAACTAATCAATTTCATCACAATACTAAGTCCATTTGCTAATCAATTTCTTGACCACTAATTTTCCTAATCAATTTCACAACTAACATGTTCGATTCTTATAACTTGGTTCATCGGATTAGCATCACAATCAAAAATACTAATTTCAGAAGCAGTGTTATCTCAACTATGCCTAATTGTAAGTACTAAACATCTAACACCATAAAGACGACAATTCAATAACTCATCGAGTACAGTTCATTAGAAATTCACAATTGCCTATCTAAATTTCACCAAAAAAACTCTTAACTTTAACAAAACTAAGCTCCACAGTTCCAATACAATAAGCTTATTGTAGAAACTAAGCTAACAATTATGAGAAACTAAGCTGCACGAATCAAAACAACCGGGGAAGATAAACTCACCGAGCGGTACTCATCAAAGTCAGTGATGCAGCTAGCAGCAACGAGAAGCTCGCCGAGAGCGAAGAAGGTCGTGCAAGGACCGGTGTGAGATCCGACTGGAGGATCCAAATTCCAGTGACCTCCGTCAAGACCGTGCTCGAATCGTCACGCTACTTCATCCTCAGGATCGAGGATGGCACCGGCAAACAAGCCTTCATGGGCCTCGAGTTCGCCGAGCGCAAAGCAACGTTCTATTTCACCATCGCGCTCTCCCAAGTCCTATCTGGACAAGTATGTCAATAGACGAAGAGGCAGAATGAGAATCAAAAAAATTAAAAACTAACTTTTTTTAACATTACTTATTATTCATAAGGACTAAATTAATATTATTAATAATTCATTACTGACCTTTTTATTAAGTGGGAAACTAGGTGACATTTTTATCATTTCATACTCTAACTTTTCCATAATTTCCCTTTTCTTTATTAATTAGTTAATTGAGATAAACCGAGAAATAAATATTTTATGCTAGAAGTCGAGTTCTTTACTTGTTACATACGAGCTAGCTAGACTTCCCTGCAGTAAATTCCACACCAATTAAATTTCTTATGTAACATCTAGTCTAGATTAATAAAAGCTAGAGGCCAGGTGATTTGGTCGTTTTTGAGAACTTTATAAAAATACTGGCTAGCTTTTTCGGAAGAGTGGTGCTAGAGACACCAAAATATTATACCAAATTTCAATCCCAAATGATGTGGCATTGCCACCTCATTCATAGTTATTTATATGTCAATTAATTTTCATTTATATAATGGAAATTATATATGCAATTACTTAATATTATATTAAATGAGAAAAATAATGTTTCCTGCAATCCAAAAAATTGATCTTCAAATACCAGGGATATTCTCATTACCACCTGTCATCATCCTCATCTCATGCTGCCACCAAAATTTGGAACTCAAGGGACGAAAAATCATCTAGGATTTGAATAAATAAAAGGTCTTGTGTATGAAAATCCAAAATAAAGAAGATGATTATGAATATAGCAACCACAAGGCATAAATTGGCTGTGTAAATCATAATCACAAGAGATTATGATGAAAAACTGTGAGTTAGCTCTTAATAAAAGATTAAGAAAGATACAAATCAATACAGAAGTTAATTTAACTAACTTGTTTTAAAATTTGAATCCACTGGATTGGTTCAAGAAATTAAAAGAGAGAACAACAAATTTACTTCTTCTTCTTCTTCTTCTTCTTTTTTTATTTTTATTTTATATTTTTATTTTTTAACAGTAGAACAAAGAATTTACTGGTTGTGGATAGATGGCTGCGATATATGGAGGATGAGTTTTGTATTTTTTAGGGTTTATCAAGACATGAGTTTGCGCACTTGTTCGATTGATTTACTTCACCGCATTTTCTTCTTCCATTTTTTAATATCTTAGAGATAAATAAACTAATTTAAATACATATTCTAAATATATATAAAAAAATGACAGCTTGAATATTTTGAGGTTCATTAGGGCTGATGTGGTCAATGTCATGTCATTTGGGATGGTTTGTTTGTATAGAATTTTGGGATACAAAGCATTTTCCTTTTCGGAAAGTGAATGAACTAACTTTTGGGCAATGATAGGGGCTTCAAGTGAAGTTTAAAATTCAAGGCCTCAATCCTAAGTGTCAATGTCATGTAATGTAAGTAAATACAAATTTTATTTTCATTTCTGAATTAATATATAATCTTGTAACTCTAACTTTATAATTTTATATTTCCTTTGAGATTTTGGGGCATGAATTAATAACATTAATGAATATAATTTGGTAACAAAAAAAATATTGCGCGTTAATAATAGCCATTGATTATGTATTAATATAAGAGATATGTCTTTAGATTTTTTAACCATTATTGCTTTTCATTTATTAAATTATTTCCTATAATTTTTCTTTTTAAATACCCCTAATAAAATGGGTCGTTCTAGTTGGACCTCCAAATTTAATACTTAGATCTCCATCTTTTTTTTTTTTCAATTATTACTGGATTTTATTAACTCGTATGAAAAGACAAATAAAGATAGAGAGAGAAAAGGAAAAAAAAATTGTAACAACATTTTGTCAACTCATTCTTATAATGATTTGGAAATTACCTCCCAATTAATTAAATATAATCATTAATTTCTTATGATGGCTCCATAATATAATACAAGAGTAATGTTAGGAATAAGAATGAGTTCATCCCAACATAGAACTTTCTTAAATCAATTGTCATTTATAAATTTGCATGGTAATCAAGAGTGAAATATATACTCCAGCTACCTTCAATTTTTGAATTGGTTTCCTTTATTTTCTTCTATAAATAGAGTATGTTTCCTTCTCTTGAGTCCCTTCCATTAAAATCTTACCAAATTATTCCGTCATAGCTAATGTGAATTGATCAACTTCTACACAACACCCATATGTTCTCTTAACTATGGTACCATCTTTACAATTGACAAAGAAGATGAACAACTATTGCTCTAATTAGAATTCTTCATGGTTGAATTGACAGAGATCTAATTAGAATTCTTCATGGTTGAATTGACAAAGATCTAATTAGAATTCTTCATGGTTGAATTGACAGAGATAAAATAAAAAAATAAAATAAAAATAAAGGAAAGAAAGAAGGAAAAAAAAAGAACAACAACAAATTGTTGATCAATATATACAGATTTAATTAGTCAAGGGTGTTTTGATAAAATTAAGCTTTTTAAGTATTTAAAAAAGTGAAGTGGAGGTTTAATAAGTAAAGGATGTCCAAATATCAAATTTGGAGGCTAACTAGAACCACCATAAATTGAATTAAGTGATAGAAGAAAATATTTCATGTTAATAGCAGCCATAATTATTATCTACAATAATCTAAACAAAAGAAAAAATAAACTCAAATTTTAGTGAGGGATCCTTTTTTTTATTTTTTATTAGATCTCTTAAAATGCCAGATGTTATCGAAAAGTTAAACTAATAAGCGATCTCTTAAAATGGCAAAAAAAAAAAAAGGATCCCTCACTAAAAGGGCTCTGTATATATATCTACATTAATCTTGACCGTTTAGATTTTAAGTCTATATGAGTAGATCATTTCTGCAAAGTTTCAGCCAAATTAATCATCGTTCAGGCATTCAAAACTGTGATTTACAATTATAAACACAAACGGTTGAGGTTAGACAAATTCTGTTCGTCTATTGATTTAATCTAATTCGATACCTTAGCAATCATCAATTATGCTGAAAATTTGTAGAAATGATTTATACATTAAGACCTAAAAAGTGAACGATTAAAATGCTGAAATATGATCGGAAAGTGGGTCCAACAAGGGATCCCTTAAAGTGGCAAAAAAAAAGGGATCCCTTAGTGGAAGATATATATATATATATATATCCACTGAGGGACCCACTTTTCGAATACATTTCAGCATCTCGACTGTTAATTAAATATTTAGGTCTCAATATGTAGATCACTTTTACAAATTTTCAGCAAAATTGATAATTGTTAAGGTACCAAACTAGATATAATCAATAGACAAATCTACTCATATATCTTACGCAAATATATGATGTGTGCTTGACATGACACGACAACTAAAATTGAGTACACAAATCTTAGATCTCATTTGATGCCAACAATCATCTGCCTTATTTTCATCAGGAGAAAAATGATACAAATATGAAATATGTTAACAATAGTCTAGACATGTAAATAACAACACAGAAGTCCTCTGAAAGGCTCAAATAACGAAGCCAATATTATTACAAAGAGACAATGGTCTTGTCAGGAAGTCGAATTGCTGTAGATCTTCGCTGGTTTATTTGTAAGAACAAGCAAACATTTCATTACTATGTCAGCTGCATTATTTAAGGTTTCGTATGTCCCTGCCCACAACAAATTGGCTCCGGGGGAGATGGTACTGTAGCTTTCCGTCCGTATTCCAGCTTCCGTGAAAACGGTTTGCTCACGTTGTAACTACTGAACTTCATTAGCAGGTCCAGCCAGGTCTTCTCTTCTATAATTAATTGGCTCAGACAAAAATAAATTAGTATATACATGGACAATAAAGGGGGCCTCATGTGAGACCTAATATTCAGGACCTCAATTTTAGATATCATGTCATATAAATAAATACAATTTTATTTTTAATTTCACATAATATATTTTACCACATAATAATCTTATAACACTAAGTTTATCCTTTTATGTTTCGTTTTAGATTTTGAAATTCTACCCTCTTACGTTATAATTTTGCATCCCAAGTTAGTAAATCATCATCCTACTAGGGAGCCTATTAGAGCCATGTTTTCATTTTGCAAAATACTTGAAGGCAAAACTAATGATTGTATAAGATTGATTAAATTAGAGAGCACATGAATACATATGATGAAATTAGAAGTGTAGGGGCACAATGGATTTAAGATGTGGAGGTAAAATGAAATTAGCCCTTAAAATTATGTACGAATAACTTTCTACACCACAATACTAACTATATATATATATATATATATATTCATATAATCATATGAATATTTAATTTTCACGTTATATTTTCATTACAGGAACCCAACAAACTTCGAATTCATATACATGTGCTTCTGCAAGGGATCAGATATATACACTCAAATGTATGTGCAAATCTCTTGATTGAATTACATGTATATTGCTTTGCTTTTGTACTTTTCTTTTTATTTGCACATTGAGCAATTTTTAAGAACTAGGATTCAACATGATCTGGTGTTTGACAAGAATCAAATGTTGTCTAAGAATGAGTAGAATGATTTTTTTTTTCCTTTTCTTGATTGAAGTAAAAAATATTTGTTGTTTAAATGTAAACATGAGTATAATGAAAACAAGAAAAGAAAAATATTCAAAAAAAAAATTTAGAGCCATCATATTATGGAAGGACAATATGGTATTTTTCTCAAGAATCACATGACATAGTGTGGCAAATAGGTGATGTATGTGCTTGACATAACATGACACCTAATATTGATGCCACAAATCTCATGCCTCATTTGAAGCCAACAATCATTTTCCTATATAGTTATACACCAATCCTATAATAAGTGATTGTTCGTCAGTCAAACAATGTATGATTCATTAAATGATTAAGATACGGATTAATTACGTACCGGATTTTGATTTTGAAGATGCAGAGAGCCTAGCAAATGTTATTTTGGAAGAGAAGAGTAGCAATAAGAATAGTAAGAGACGCGAATAAAGAACAGCACAAGATTTGTTGTGAACCATTTTCTATATATCATGTACAAGTGCAAGAATAACTTTGTGCTTCCCAGCCACCCTAAATTATATATAGAAAACTATAGCAGCATATGACGTACAAAACTCTCCCATTCTTCAGGTCATGGGGTGTCAAATGTAGGAAACTTCTGCCATCCACCTAGAGTTGTTATACACATGGGGCTCCTTACCGTTGATCTGTGGCTGACCAGATCTGGAGCAAATCTGGCCGTCTCTTTCCTGTTAGTGTGAGTTCGTCGTAAATGTTAGTGTGAATTTGTGAAAAAAAGGATCCAAATGAGAAGTCTCACCTGAAGGTGTGAAGGCACTAGGTCCCAGAGACTCAACCCCCAAAAAGGATCCAAACAAGAAGTCTCACCTGAAGAAATTTACGCAACTCCTTAGAATATTGTTCGCAACGGTTTTTTCACCTTTGACAAGCGCTTCTTGGGAGGCAACCTAAAATACGCTTTCTTCACTTTCTTTGTTTTATATTTAGTCTTTTGACGTGTTTTCTGTTTGTTTAACACAAAGAAATAGACAAGGGTTACCTGCAAACAGCTTAGTTTATAGTCAATGTAGTTCAATCCACCAGAACAAATTTTTCAGCAGTACACATCCCGTCCTCTGGATTTTCATAAACTGGATTTTGACTTGAATTCCAATTCCATGTTGGCTTTCCCATCTTCCTTGGTCGACCCTATCACCTGCTGAAAAGTTCATTGTTAGACACTGCACAAATTGTCACCATCCTTGTCTGGCTTCCCCACTGGTCATTAATTGACAATTAATCCAACCTTGTAAACACTCCGCATGCATCCCTCCCTGTTCTTATATTGCACATAATTTCTTCAGACTATATAAGGAACCACAACATTAATTTGCGCATTTTGTTAACATGTTTTGCATTTGCTCAGCAATCAATTTTCAAATGCAACGCAACAAGAAAAACTATATATTACTTTTTAACTAGTGTCCTAGCTTGGGGCTTCCCTAATCTTCAAATCCCGGTCTCCTTATCGTCAAATAAATGATTATTTTTCTACCTTACTAGTTGCTATCTCAAGTTTCTGTAATTCATGTAGTATTTCTTATACCAGGTTAATTTGTTTTTGTTTTTGAAAATTCAATTGTTTTATTAAGGGGAAAAAAAAAAAAGGAACAACAGCGGATGGATCCCAAAAAAGGATCAACAGCAAGCTCACAAAGAGTACGAACCCAGCAACATAATGCAAGAAAGAAGAAGAAAACAAAGCCTCGACACAGACAAAGAAACAAGAGCAAACTAACAGGCTAATTTCTCTTTTGAAGGCGAGGTCAGTAACTATTCGCGCAGGAAATTTAAGAAAACAAATATTGAATGAGCGATGATAAAGAACCCAACTGCTATTGATTTTATAGAATGCTTACACTGTCCTACAGGTAGATCGATCAACGGACTAATATAGTGTTTCAGTTCAACTGTGGCAGGCGGGCTTAGACGATTCTCGAGCCAACCTATCCATTCCTTGGTTGGCAAAGATCTCCCGAGAAGGATTTTTTTCTGCTTAAAGAACTCACCGGGCACTATGCTCTCTGGTCCTGTACTCTTATTCGTTGCAGTATCTTGAGTCACAACAGAGGATGCACAGGATATATCAGATATGCCTGCATCAACATCGTCTCCACAAGATTCACCTTCTTCTTGAACAGTTAAAGGTCTAACAGCTTGCATCCTCTGATAACATTTTCTCTAGCATTGCCGGCACCAGTCTACAACGATAAACCAATAAAAAAGCTAGAATAACTAATAATAAATCCGGCACCCAGCAATGCAAACGAAAATATAGGATATAGACTAGTTTATGGGTTTTAAAGATTAAAAACAATACATATACATAAATAGTAGATAATATCTTCCTATCTAGAGGTTAAAGTATATACAACTAAAAAACATTACGGCTCCAAAAAACTCGGACCGTGCCTAGGGTTTTCTTCACGATCTCCTAGCCTTCTCGTCCGGCGGCGCTCATCGGTGATGGTTCCCCATGCCGACAGGGCTGCTGCCGGGCGGGTTTTGAAAGCAATGGCCGTGTAGTCTTCTGAATGGGGGTGGCTCGAGGTCTGGCAAGGGAGTCCTGGCTGATCGGTTTGTGCAGGTTTTGGTGGGTCGTCGGAGCTTCCACGACTTCTGGCGGCGGGGTTTCGTCGGGAGCTCTCCTGGACATGTGATGGTGGCGTGGCTATGGCGGTTTTCTGGGTGATGGTGTGGCAGCGCAACTTTGGTGGTCTGGGAGGATCGCTGCAGGGGCGAGGCCATGGTCGATCTGGACCGATCGGTGTAGCGGCATGGCTAGGCAATTATGTGGGATCTCGTGGGGGTCGCGGCCACTACAGGTCTGGAGGTGATCGTCGGCGCTGGCGGAGGACGGTTTTGGTGGCTGGCTCGGGTCAATCTTTTGGTGGGCCTTGGGCTGGACTCATCTCCTTGGGCTGCTCTCTTGGGCCTTATTTTGGGCTGGTTTTGTCCTAGTTTTATATTTCCTTTTTTAGTTACTCTAATTTTCCTTGCTTTGGGAATCCTAGGTTTGTATTACTCTCTAATTTTGTTAGAGAACTACGCATTTTCGTGCCTCTAGCAAATCCTCTTGTGTAGTTATGACGGAGGATTCTCGAGACAAGGGCTTGGGAAGCTTTGGTTCCCAGGTCTCCTTGCCTAGTACTTGATTTTGCATCTTTACTACTTGCTTCTTAGTTCTCTCTAGTTGTACACCAATTGAGGTCTCTAGGCGACTAGGTTTACTTTTCAAAAGAGAGGTTTTGTAGTGAGGATTTGATCTCTTGTATGTAGGCTCACAATAAGTGAGCGCATGTGTTAACAGTGAGGGTCACCTGTCCTTTGCCTGGTAGCTTATACCATGTATGATTTTGGTGTAAGACTGCATTCGATGTACGTGCCTTCTGGCCATGGATAAATGAATGAAATTATCTCCTTTTCTCAAAAAAAAAAAAAAATATCTTCCTATCTAGCGAATTGCAACTAACAATTTCTTTTTCTTTTTTTTTTCTTTTTTTAAAGAACCAGCTTTTTATTAACGAAGCAAAAAAGCAAACCAACAATTACTATCAGACAGCTAATAGACAAACGTCAAGTATCATTGTACCATTAACCAAGACGCATAATGTATGAAAGGAGAAACCCTCTCAACCCTAGTAAACCCTAGCCGTCACCGGAGCTATCGCTAGCCTTGTTCGGAGTTGTTTTCTTTCCATTCCGTCCTATGCAGCAGTTCAAGATCCTTGCTTAGAACTGTCGAGGGCTGAATAACATAGAGACCCAAGATGCGCTCGTTGATTTAGTCAGGAGACAAAACCCTAGTCTGGTTTTCCTTTCTGAGACGTTGGCCTCACCAGATCTGTTGACGACTGTTCGCTGCAAGATTGGTTTTGATGGTGTTGTGTGTGCACCTAAGGACGATGATTGCGGTGGATTGGCTTTGTTTTGGCGTAAAGAAACTCCAGTTCGTCTTCGAACATATTCTAATAATCATATAGATGCAGAGGTCGGGGCTGTAGGATCTGTCGGTGTCTTCCGTTTTACGGGCATTTATGGAATCGCTAATACAGCTAATCGTACCATTACTTGGGACCTTCTTCGACTGTTAGCCTCTCAACTCCACCTTCCTTGGCTGGTAGTTGGTGACTTCAATGAAATATTGAGTCATGCAGACAAATCGGGGGGTCCTCCTCGTGGAGTCGCCCAAATGAATCGATTCAGACAAGCGCTTGTGGATTGTGATCTCATAGACATGGGTTTCGTTGGATCTCGTTTTACGTGGTCCAATCGTTTCACTAAGGAGCGACTCGATCGTGCTTGTCAAACAGTTTCTTGGAGAGAACTGTATCCTTTCTCTAGGGCTCTCACCCTCCCTCTCAGCCACTCGGATCACTGCCCTATCCTTGTAGAAGTTAACCCGGAACCGGTTACCCTGCATCGCCGACCTCGATCGTTCCGCTTTGAGGAGATGTGGGTACCTCATCCTGAGTGTTCCAAGGTGGTGGAACAAGGCTGGATGCTTCCCACTTCCGGGGATTTGATGATGCAGGTTGGAAGGAAAATCCACCATACCGGGAAACTCTTTATGAGTTGGAATTCTGGCGTTTTTCAACAGCGGCAAACTGAGATGAAGTTGATTGAAGGTAAACTGAATGAGCTGATGAAACGTGGTTTTGAAACTGGACGTTTCGATGAGCAGAAAGCATTACAATTTCGATTGAATGAGTTGCTTACTGCTGAATGAAATTTACTGGCGCCAACGATCTAGAGTTCAATGGTTGAAAGAAGGTGACCAAAATACTGCTTTCTTTCATAGAAAAGCTTCGAATCGTAGATCTCGGAATCGGATCAAAGGTCTTTCTAATGAAGCAGGCCAATGGTGTTCTACACCTGCGGACATTGCAAACATCTTGATCAAGTACTATGAGGAGATCTTTCACGCTAGCAGACCCTGAAGCCCTAGACATGATCCTCAACTGTTTGCAACCTAGGGTTTATGCGGACATGAATGCAGACCTTACTGCCCCTTATTCTGATGAGGAAATCAAGCGGGCTCTATTTCAAATGCACCCCTCCAAATCGCCAGGCCCTGATGGCATGTCTCCTTGTTTCTTTCAGAAGTTTTGGAACGTGGTAGAAAGAGATGTTTGTATGGCTGTTCGTGAGGTGTTGAGTACAGGTCAGATCTCTCAAGAATTCAATTTTACTCATCTTACTCTTATTCCAAAGATAAAGGATCCTAAACTTCCCTCAGACTTAAGACCTATAGCATTGTGTAATGTGGTGTATAAGATTGCCTCCAATGTTATAGCCAACAGACTCAAGTCGATCCTCCCCCATGTTATCTCTCCACTACAGAGCGCTTTCGTTCCGGGTAGACTCATCTCAGACAATACTTTGGTGGCAACCGAAGTAGCTCATTTTATGAAAAAACTGCGTCGACAGGCGGAAGGTTTTTTTTCTCTAAAGCTAGACATCTCCAAAGCGTATGATCGCCTTGAATGGACGTATTTAGAGGCCATTTTGCTCAAGCTGGGGTTCTGTCGAGTTTGGGTGGACGTTGTACTCTCAACAGTCAAGTCGGTTAGTTACTCTATTTTATTCAATGGCTCACCTACGGGCTTTATTCTGCCTTCACGAGGTATCCGACAAGGGGATCCCTTATCCCCATATTTATTTATTCTATGCGCAGAGGGACTCTCTGCACTTATTTCCTCTCGTGTTCAGAATGGTACCATTAAAGGTCTCACTATGACTCCTACAGCTCCTACTATTCACCATCTTCTATTTGCAGATGATAGCTTTTTGTTTGGCGAAGCTTCAAGCCGTGAATGTCTAGCCTTTAAACAGGTACTATCCATCTATGCAAGAGCTTCTGGTCAACATATTAACCTCCAAAAGTCGAGTTTTTAGTGGAAATGTTAGTCTGCGGGACAGAAATTCTTTAGCCTCTATACTCGGAGTGCAGTGTGTTACAGAGCATGGCTTGTATTTGGGTTTACCTATCCATGTCGGACATAATAAGAAGGAAATTTTTGCCTACTTGAAGGAGAGGCTATCCAAGAAACTCATTAGTTGGCGAGCAAAGATACTGAGCTCCGGCGGCAAAGAATTACTTATTAAAACTGTAGCCCAGACTTTGCCCAACTATGTGATGAATTGCTATCTTTTGCCCAAATCTATGTGTGATGAGTTACAACAACTTTGTTGTCAGTTCTTTTGGGGAAGCACAGATGATAAGAGAAGAATTCATTGGAGGTCTTGGGAGAGGATGTGTCTCCCTAAAGATAAAGGAGGTATGGGGTTTAAACACCTGCATTCACACAACTTAGCCATGCTCTCGAAACAAGGATGGAGACTTCTTGCAAATCCGGATTCTCTTGTGGCCCGAGTCTTCAAAGCAGTGTATTATCCGTTTGGATCTTTTCTAACAGCGGATATGGGTGACCGGCCTTCTTACTCTTGGAGAAGTTTAATGGAGGCCAGATCGGTATTGCAAGCAGGTTTGCTGTGGCGTGTTGGCAACGGTCATTCTATTAGAATTTGGGAAGATGAATGGATCCCAAATGTCTCTCGTTACTCTTTATCTCAGCCCTCGGACTCGATTTTTGAAACAGTCTCTGATCTAATTAATCATGATTCATTGTCATGGGATATCCCTGCAGTTTACTCTTGTTTTGAACCGTCTGTTGTGGCCCAAGTACTGACGATCCCTCTAAGTAGGCGCTTTACACGGGACAAGCCTGCATGGAAACTCGATAAGAAAGGCTACTTCTCGGTCAAATCAGCATACAAAATCGCATGTGAATTCTCTCTCGGCAATGTCTTTGCCTCAGCCTCCACGGGGGATCCATATGGTCCTGTATGGAAAGCCTTGTGGAAAGCTCAGGTTCCTAGCAAAGTTGCCATCTTTGGGTGGAGGGCGGTCCACAATCTGCTTCCTACACGAGCTGCTCTATCTTTGAAAGGGTACACGGGTCCTATGCAGTGTGTCATGTGCTCTACTCATGTGGAAACCTTAGAGCATTTATTTTGCAATTGTCGCTGCGCACGTGAAATCATAGGTGCACCTCCTTTCTCTATTCCCACTTCATCCTTGCACTGGAAAGATTGGATTTTAGATCAAGTCGAATCACTACCTCCAGAAGCTTTTGACCGACTCTTAGTGTTGCTTTGGAGTATTTGGAAAAACCGTAATGATAAGTTGTGGACTGATCATGTTCAACCGAGTGTTACACTGCTGGCCAAGGCTATGGCTTGGCATGAAGAATATCTCCAAGCTAACTGCTCTACTAATACTCATTCTACACGTCGACCTAAGCCCCGTAAAGAATGGACTGCCCCAGAGGGTGAGTTTCTGAAAATTAATGTGGATGGAGCGTTTCTACCTTCGATTCCGTATGGTGGTACGGGAGGTGTGATCCGAAACTCTCATGGACAGTTTAGTGCTGGTTTCTCCTTCCGAATGGATTTTGTTAGCTCACCCTTACATGCTGAGTTGCTTGCCTTGAAGAATGGGATGGAATTGCTGCAGGCTATGCATATTACTCGAGCCACTATTGAAAGTGATTGTTTGGTCGTTGTGTAGGCCATAAATTCCTTAACCCCAGACCTCTCTCCCTTGGGTGCGTTGATTGTGGAGGTTCAAGAGCTGTTAGCTGCCAGTTTGGACATCAAACTCTCTCATGTTCCACGTCAGGCTAATTCCGTGGCGCATAGGTTGGCTAGTTATAGTTTTGAATGTAATGTTCATCTTGAATGGTTCTCTATTGCTCCAGAATTCATACTGGATGCCCTTTTGTACTATTTCAATCGTATCTAATAATAAACTCTTTTCCTTTTCAAAAAAAAAACAATTACTATCAGACAAAAAACTAAGAACATCAGAATCCTGTGGTGTCTGTCACTTGTGCTAAATAAAAAAGGCCAGAGAGAATGTTTCCTAAATGCCTAGAAATAAAGGAAGGAAAAACAGAGATACAAAGGTAAGAGGAATAATAACAAAATTATCTAAGAGCCATTAAGAACAAAAACTGGATTTTTTTTTTCCTTCTCTTTTTATCTTTATATTACTACTTTCTTCTTTTTCTTCACATGAAGATGTAAAACTATGGCTTCTACCCTCTCCCCACCCCGTTTGTGCCAAATGAGCCAAGAAAATAGTTGCAAGATAGTAGCCCAACTGTAAGTGGCTGCTAGGTGTCTAAAACAACCTTCAAATCATGTCAAAAATATTTAATAATTTAAAGTGACAGAATGATTCACAGAAGCGGAACCGAAAGAAGCATTAAGCACTGAACATGTTTGTTGCCTAACTAGATTCATCCAGATATTACCAATGCAACTACCTGAAACAAGATATTTGCAAACTCTATCATTCCCCCGCAACATCACCTTTCATCACGAGTTCCAATTTGGTAATATTTGGTTGAATTATCTGGTTAGGCAACATCACCTTTCATCACGAGTTCCAAAGGGCATTACTACGAGAAGGGTCAAGGCATAAACTTCTTAAAGCAATAAAGCAACATATTAAGCCCTTAAAGCACTAATTAATTTTACTCCACCAAACTTCACTTACCAGCTCTTGGATTGTTCGAAAATGGTTTCAGAAGATCCTTAACAGCTCTGACAGTCACACTAGTCATTTTCGACTACCATAGTTCTGATATGCCTTTGGCCTTACATTTAAGTAGCAACAAAAATGCCCACTTTGAATTATGCATTCGCAAACAAGAAACGAATTTTCACAGAGCTTAGAATGCAAATGATTAGCTTAGATCGTAAAGCCCACCTTGCACCGGCGTTCCTAATTCGTCAACCAAATCCAGTCCTTGCTAAGCTGAACGTAAGTGCCGACTGTGCCGTCACAGATTCCTTAGCAACCTGCCATGATAAAACAACAGAACTAAACCTCAGACTTTCAAATAATTGCCCCGAAAACAAACATATATTAAGCTCAGCACGAATACTGAACGAAAACACAAAACTCGAACTCAAACATCGAGGAAGGGAAGAGAGACAGGTACCTCATTTTAAGGTTTGAGCTGAGGCCATGGCGGCGACTGAAGGAAGAAAGTAAAGAGAGAAGCGGCGGCAAACATGTGCTGCTGCGGCTCCGGTGTCGGTGTGGACCATTCCCCGGAGCAATGTGGTGACAGTGACGAGTTCAAGGAGGAGGTCGCAGCTGCAGAGAAGGCTGAGGAAATTTTAGGGTCATGGACTGACTGGGGCAGTAAGAAATTCTCGGAAGCATTTGAGTTCATGAAGACCATGCAAGAAACCCAAGGTCTTTGGCGAAAAAAAAAAAAAAAAAAAGGGGGAGGGAACCCGTCAGACAACCAAGCGACCACCCCAGGAGGGCTGGAGCCCAACTGAGAACGATCATCTAGGGCCACAGTGATCATTAGATCACCAGCCGTTAATCACGCTCTGATCGCATGGCCATGATTCATCCACCAGGTTTAGATTCCTGTCTCCTTAGAAGTCAAGGACACAGAGGTACGATCCTATAGAACAGATCCTGTTCAAGTAAGGTCGTGACCCATCTGCACGTGCTTTCTTATTTATACGATCCCGCCCTTTACCATTTCTCTGATGTGGGAGTTGCTCCCTATTGTCAACTATAGGAGTATTTGTCTCCCTCCACTATTGTTCTCGCCTAAGCTAGGGAGTTGCTCTCGCCTTTTTATATTAACAAAGTACTGACCATCATTGCTCGCATACTGATTCATCCATCTGTTTTAGCTAAAACTCTATGGATGATTCCACGCTTCTCACCAACTTAATACGATCTGTTTTACAACTCTATTACTCTCTTAATGATCCAGATAGAGTCATAGAGAGCTCCTGCTTTCCTTTGACTCGGTAGTTTATCACTATGTTCATCATCGACGTCTACTTTCATTTTGCTTCTGTATTTTCCCAAATGCTCCTCCTGAATGTATTCGGTACCACATGTGTTGGTTAAGAATGAGTCTAGATGCTTAGAGCAACATTCAGAACTCAAGGCCAGTGGTTATTGGTGGTTCTCACAGACCATGTAGAATTTGTATGTCATCTATCAACACTACTTCAGTAAACATTTGATCTCATATAAATTAACAACGAATTATGAAACCCATCAGCATCACATTATGGAGAACTAAATCACAGGAAGACCAAGGAAAGAATAAACCAGGTCTCTCTTGCCCCGTAACCATTGAATTAAATTTTCAAAGTATTTCTCAAAAGATACATTGTACCAATTTCTCTGATTTATATAAAATCCTATAACAAACTATCATGGTCAAAACTCAATTTGGTTCCTCTAGATACAAATGTCAGCATGGACTGAAATTTACACAAATGCAGCATGTAATCCAGATTCCAGAAATCACTAGCATCAGCTTTTATCAGCACCTTCATCAAATGCAGCAGAGCCCACAACACGAAAATCCAGTTTCTTCTGTTGCTTCAAGCGACGGCGTTCATCAAAGTTTTCCCATCCCTCAATCTGCGTAAACATTGTTGTCATACATTAGAAAACACAGCAAAGTAAACAAACCACTGAAGATTTGCTAAAAACACGGCATAGACATTATTGTCCTACATTAAAAGAAACGGGAAAGTAAAACAAACCTGACGAAGGATATCCATGGTTATTTCTGTGTTGTGCAAGTCAAGTCTTGTGAGCATTAGGCACATTTTGAATAGCGAAGAAGGGAGAGATTTCAGTCCATTATTACTGAGAGACAGGGACTGCAATAAAATAAAAGCTTCAGAATGAAATCAGCCTGGTAATGACACAAAACACACACGGTTCCTTTTATATGATTGACTGGCAGAATAAGCAGTAAAAAGAGAAAAAACTAGTCAGTAACAATTAGTCTTAAGCCCAGGCAGATGCTCGAGCTGCAGTTGATCAATGGAAAAATATGAGAAAAGATTCATGTCCATTGAGAAAATCATATAAAAAAAAAACCAAAAAAAACAAAAACAAAACAAAGCAACTATTGTTAAGGTAACCCTACAAAGTACCACAGAACATGATCTTACATAATACAACAATACAACTCTAGGCATAGAATGCACAAACTATTTAAAAATAAGAAGAAAAAACAATAGGAGGAATAATAAGTACAAACAATTGGATTAAATAAGGACCTTTAGATTATGCAAATTGCTAAATGTCTCGGGCAAATCTGACAGAAGATTTGATGAAAGATCAACCTGAAACATGCTGAAAGAAAGTCAGATACATCAACTAAAATTCAGAGAGTGGAAAACACCAGAAACACTACCTCAATAAGAGAAATAAGGTCCCCTATCCATGGAGGAATGGTGGTGATCCTGGAACATACAGACAAGAGTTTAAACAAGATACAAGCCACTAGTAATCAATGATGATATACATCTTCAAGAGGTTTCTTCATCAACATATCATCAACGAATGGAAGAAAAGCATGCTTAGTAGATTACATATGACGTACTTTTTTCTGGACAAAACTATAAATGATGTTGAAAAGATAAAATTTCCATAAAGGGGAAACCCATAAAAGAGGCAAAATATGAAGTGCTACAACATTAACACAGTGTAAATGAGTAAAAAGTTTGAACTATTATTCCAGATTAAAATGAAAAGACACACAAGGGAAGACCAAAAAAAAAAAAAAGAACCAGGGAGGGGAACAGATTTTAATCCTCATATTCCCATCAATAACATATCCTTGCTTAGAATACTTTCAAGATTACCTGTTATTGTTAACTTTCAGAACTTCAAGCTTAGGCAGATATCGCAATTCACTTGGGAGGCTAGACAACATGTTGTTCGCAACATGAAGTTGCCTTAGTGATGGCAACCAGCCCAGATCCGATGACAATCTAGTTAAACTGCATAAACCACGTAATTATCAAAAATTGTTCTTCTTTAATGTGGTTTGTTGCTTCTATTGTAAAGGACCTAAGATGCTCACCGGTTTTGGTTCAGAGAAAGAACAGTTAAAGACTTCAAAGATTTTAGTGCTTCCCAGCTAACAGAGTCATCCGATATATCGTTTGAATCGAGTAAAAGTTTCTACAAAATTTTGAGAACGAAGTGAAGTTACATAGATGTTAAGGAAAGAAGTCCACATAACTGAATTGGAAATGCAACAAACATAATACCTGCAAGGAATTCATACAGCCAATCAAGGCGGGTACTTCTTGAATAACATTGTTGCTGAGGTCAAGAACTCTTGCAGAAGTTCTAGAATCCCCCCATACTTCCTCGGGTATAGCCTTTTCAAATGCAATCAACAAGAATCCTCATCATTGGAAAATATAGGTGGTCTAAACTAATAGTTGGCAATAAGTAAATTGAAATGGATATTATATGTCTACGAGATTCACATGATCATGATTCCAACTCCCACTTATATGTCTAAAGCAAAAGCATCTCTTCAGAGCATGGTACTTCTAAACATACTCAATGCTTGTCAACCAAGCCAAGATGTTACAAAGAGAAACACGCATGCTCACCATAATGCAAAATGTAAACAGAAAAATGCTTTTCATAAGATATAGGTTGACAATATAGAATGACTGTTTGCTCATACCTTCAAGTTACACTCACTGAGTCCTATAACTCCAGTAGCCTTCCATCGTTCCAACCTATTCTTATCAACAGCAGCTTTTTTCGCCTTTCCTTTATCGGATCTATCAGCATTGTTGTCTCTAGAAATGGGGCGACTCTGAGCTTGTTTAAGAATAGGTCCATCCTATTCATACAAAATCACAATTCAGTACTAATTCCAATACCCCATTTATAAATTGTTCCATAAAACACGCTTCAAAAGAAATCTACATCTCCACAAGTACTAAAATCCAAACTTTAATCAACTTTCTCATCTACATTTTCACTCAAGCAAGAACAAATGATCCTTTCCCTTTCTTTAACAAAAGAAGGACAACAATCAAACAAGTGGGTTCTTCAGTGTCTATCAAATTCAATGTCCCAATACACACACGTCTCCAAAGTTACTACAATCCAATATTTTATCAAATGTACTAACCAATATTTCTTAATACAACAAAATTCATACATGTCCACAGTTACTACAACCAAAAACTATAACACATATATAATCAACATATTCACTCAAGAAAGAAGAAAGGATCTTTCCTTGACAAAATTCCAATTCCTCTTTCTTCTCATTTCTATTCCCAACTACCAACAAGTGGGTTCCTCAATGTCTTAACAATTCAACTTCAACCCTACTTAAAAAAAACTCAGATTACTAGAAAGAAAACAGGTAAAAAGAAATGAATTTTACCCCTTGGTGCAAACCCTGAGAAGCCATGAGCATGATCTTGGCCCCATTAGTGATCTCAGACTCCCTCAGCGTCATTGCATCCACCAAAAGCTTCCCTATCACCAAACACCCAAAACCCACAAAATCAAAACAAGAATCAAACATTTTAATCACTACCCATTTCTCATAAACTCAATCAGATTCTACAGAGAAAGGAGAGACCTTTGGATATGAGCTTTTGGCCGCGAGGGAGGACATTGGTGAGGGTTTGAAGAAGGGCCTTGAGGTCCTTGATGGTCGAGTCCGGTGAGAGATTTGTGATGGGTATGGTTCGGCCACTGAACTTGACGCTCAGGCTTATGGTGGTGGTGGTGGTGGTCGCTCCGCTGACGTCAGCGCCGGTGACACCGGTCTCCATTTCTCCCTGTCGTTGCAGTTGGGTCTTTCTTGTTCTTTGGTCTCTCTCTCTCGTGTTTACCTCTGCATTTTAATATTTTTTATCACATTTCGTCGGCTTCACGCTAACGTATTGGGCTACACGAGTGGGCTTAGTAACTAGACCGGGCCTGGTTGGATTAAATTGGGTCTGAAATATGGATATGGGTATCCTCATGAGGCCAGCTTTTTTAACATAAGTAGGGAATCGTAAATCCTTCAGATGTAGAGCCTGCATGCCCTTGAACCCAACCAAATTGCCTGCTACAATGGCAAGTAAACATGATAGTTGTACATAATAATAATTCTACTTCTTGCAAATGCATTTGGAACTTTGCAAATACACAGTTCTCTGAAGTCGATTTTGGGTATATGTTCGTCGAGCATTAAAAACCCGCCACTCAAAAAACGCATAAAAGAGCTTCTTTGGCGAACTCTCCTCACGATTATTTTTGCTGTATTTATATTTAAGGATCCTATATTTGATGTTTATGAGTCATGACAATTAAAATGATAACAGGAAGGTCGATAATGTTGAAGTTGAATGAAGTTGATCCGGGATGAATGTTAATCTTTAATTTTGGATATAAACCTTTTGTTTGCAATTAGAACAATGAAACATTTGTGTTTTATTTGTGAGCACTGATATATGTGCATTATTTGCTATGATGTTCAATGTTCTTGTTATTCTAATTATACATGAATAATTAATGTATTTATTTTATTTGTTAACTTTCCTCGGACCTGTTTCTTATGATTTTGTGATTTGTTATTTCGCTGTATCAAACTGTGCCAATTTCTCGTCCCACTTAGACTCCAAAACACCATCTTTACTAAATTGTGTGTATCAGAAAACCTCAGTTTTCACAGCACGAAAAGTTAACTAAATTTATTAAAGCACACACTTGCATGATTAACAATAATATTGAAAGTGCTATTTCAGTCATTCAGTGTTCCTGCCAGTGCTGGGTCAACTAGATCTAGTCCTCCACTGGGAGCCTGTAAACTAGGGCCAAAAGACACAGGTTTTGCCAGCTCTGAGATTCACCAGAATGAAATGAAAGAATAAATTCCTCTACCTGGTTTGTCAAAAACCCAATAAAAATCACAAATTTGGTTCACATGAAAGAGGTGATGAGAGGATCTCTGGGCTCTGCTCTTGTTGTTATTCTATATATGCTCAATGCCTCAATCAATGAAAGCATGTGATGGGTCTACCACCATTTCCGTTACTTTGTTATCTTACAGTGCTAGCTTTAGTCTTCTTCTACCACTCTACGGTCTCTACCAGCATGTGAACTTTTTCAGAAGCCACCCACCAGCACTAGGTTGGTTTGGTTTTTCTACTTTTAACTTTAGCTTTTGGAAACAACTGCTTCAGTTTTTTCAGAGCTACCAAACATGTATTGTCTCCACTACCACTCCCCAGTTATTATTATCCATGGTCCCCAACTCACATGTTCAGATCATCATCATCACTCCCATTCAGCCTCTCCTATTATTTAACTTTCAGGTAATTACAGGAACCGTAATTACATATCATACTGTTCAAACCAAAGTAATTGAATGATTTTTTTTTTTTTTTTTCACATAATATAACTCACGATAATTTAGTATATAACATAAGTCTATTTTTGTGTTTTCCGTCTAGATAAATTTATCATTCACTCAAACACTACCAACTCAATTGTCTTTTAGTATAATGAGATTCAATGCAAAAACCATCATCATATATTTGGAGTTTTCAATGTCGTAAAATGTAACTACCCTTCAATTAACTTGTTTTTTTATGACAACCCCTTCAACTTGTTACCGAACCTAAAGTCTGGTATAAACATTGGTACCATCCTAATTGGTGTTTTTTGTGGTGCTAGTTTGAACAGGTCGAGAATCTGAAGAATTTGGCACACAAATGTCAATGTGCTTGCTATTATTGGCTGTCAAGGATCAAACACCCCATACTCCTGCATTGAGTGATTCATTATATATTTATGATGATGTGATCCTCCAACTTACACTTAAAAATAATCAAAACTAAAGCTGTTACATTGCAGAAGCTTTTAGTTGGTCTAAAACATTGAAGTTGCACATGTTCGATATCACAGCTTAATCAATCACAGGACTGAAAATAAAAGAACAAAGGGAAGAAGAAGAAAAATCATCAGACTCAATTAGAAATGTTGGAAGTAATTAGTTATCGCATTTTAGAGTAAAATTAATGGCACAACAATCTCTCATTATTTGCACAAATAATCTCACAGAAAGTGACATATTAAACAACATAATAGTTTTGGCAGCAAGTAAATTAGATTTTATAAAGTGAAATGAAAAAGTTTTCATGCCAATTTACATTGTTATCCAGATGTGTGTGATTGCATTTGCCTCATTCTGATGTACATCTTTGAACTCATTAAGTTAGTCTTTTTGAAATGTTCTTCCCAATATTTAGGTCTCCATTAGGCATCTAAGAAATATGTTTAAACTAAGAAAAATATGAAGTTTATGAACGCTTCAATTGCTCAATATAAATCTAAACATTGTTTTTGGTCAAGCCTCAAATGGTTTCCTTAAGATGAATGCCTCAACTAGTCATCACCAAGTGTTGTAGTCTCTGCCTCTCTGGTCAAGCAGTATTCTCCCTCAAAATCTATTTTAAATGCCAAATTTACTATATACTAAAGGGCATGTACTATTCATTTTACTGTTCATCTTGCGTGTATGAAATGACTCTTTTGCCCTTTGTTTTTTGTAACTACGGCCCTGCCATTCAGTCGTTCTAGAATCCTCCCTCTTTTTGGATTTTTTGCGCGAGAGAAGAGTGCAGCGGAGGAGGGAGAGAACAGGTCATAGGAGAGTTTGTTTTCGCCGTGCCCAGAATAACCCAATAGAAATCGGAGAAGCTGATCCAGGAATTGTATTTGCCTAATCTACATCAGTGTAACTTTGGGTTAGGGTAACAGAGCGAAGAGGAATACCAGGAGAGCTTAGTTTGTAGAAGATGTGCAATCCTATCTCACACAGCCTGGCTCCGACTGTAAATCTGTCTTCGCTTTTCTCCAAGAAAGGTCTGCCCATTAAGATTTACTTCCTTCTTTCTCAAAGCCCAAGTCTTTTTCATCTTGATGATCCGGGTTTTGACTCATGTAGTTCTAATCGATTTCCCAAGTTTGAAGCTTTACCCAACTGACTTGCTAAAACTTAATTGGGATTGAAATAAATGGATATATGCAGTAGTGAATCTATTGAGAAGTATATCTATTAGTGACACTGAAAATACAAAGAAGTATATTTATTAGTGAGTTTGTTGTTTCATTTTCTAGAACTTTGTATTGTAGCTGTTATCTTATTCCAATTTGTCCGTTTGACCTTTGATCATCCGGGCCATTAGTTGTTTGCTGCACTTAGTTTTCTATTGTTTGGTTTGGGATTTTGGATAACACCCATTAACACCCATATTTGAGTAGTTTGTGTGGTGATTTTATAGGGGCTAGATTGGCAGAAACTGTACAGAAGTTGGGAAGATAATCCAGATGTCGGTTTTATTGCATTGAAGGTAATTGTGTTTCTTTTTCTCCCCGTTGCCACTAATTTGGTTCTTTAATTAAGATGAAATGAAGTTCCCCAAATCAGAGTTTTTTTTTTGGCTGAATCCCCAAATCAGAGTTTGCAACTCTGAAAACAAAAATAAAGAAAGAAGACAGATAGATTTGACCAGGTCAACAGAAAATCCCTTTTGGCACTTGGCAAAATCACCCCCTCCATCTACTTAAACTGGACCTCTCATCTATAATTAGGCCTTAACTCCCAATTAGCCCACCTGCTAATCAGAACCTCCCATCTCCCCTTAAACCCCTATCAAGCCAAAAAAGCGAAAACACCAACACACCACTCTCTCTTAAGTCTCAACTACCTTAACCAACCGCCTAACCCTACCCATCAATTTTACCTCTCATTTTCTCTGTGGAAAGCTCAAACCTTTGCAGTCCCCCTCTTTCAATTTTCAATCCCCAACGCCTTCGCTTAAAGCAACCCAAAACCCCATATCACAAAAATAAAGCAAAACCCAATCCATATCCTCTTTCCCCACATCATAAAGTTTCAATCTTTGCAGTGCTCTCTTTGAAATCTCAAACACCCAGAACCCTAAATCAATCAGGATAGAAACCCAATTCTTATTTCTCCATTTCCGCGTTGCCCAATTCAACCAAGTTTCGATTTTGCTGTCTGGGTTTCTGGTAAATCCCAACCCTCAAATGTGGCGGCCGTGGGGCAAATCAACGGTTCAGATTCACGACACGACGACATCGCCCACCTCGCCGTTCTCGTTCTCCTCCTTCAAAGACATCCAGAACCTCTGCGCCGAAGAGCCGCCGCAACCCGCCGCCACCGCCAAGAAAGCCTCGGCGATCTTCCACCGCGTCCGAGTCGCCAACTCACTCCTCCGCGCCTGGTCGACTCGCCCCAAAGATGAGCCCTCCCCTACGACGCAACTCGAGCCGTCGTCTATTTCCCTCCCGGGCGGCGAGAAACGCATTGTCGTATACTTCACCAGCCTACGTGTCGTGCGCCGCACGTTCGAGGACTGCAAGGCCGTCCGATCAATACTCCGGGGATTCCGCGTGACGTTGGACGAGCGAGATCTGGCGATGGACCACGCCTTCATTTCCGAGCTGCAGCAGATTCTTGGTCAAAGAAAGTTGACCCTCCCCCGGGTTTTCATTGGCGGGAGGTACATTGGTGGGGCCGAGGAGGTGAAACAGCTGCACGAGGCTGGCGAGCTCAAGAAGTTTGTGGAAGGCCTGCCCGTACAGGAACCCGGCGCGTGCGACGCGTGCGGCGGATACAGGTTTTTACTGTGTGACGTTTGTGACGGCAGTCACAAGTTGTATTCTGAGAAAGGGGGCTTCAGGAGTTGTACCTCGTGCAATGAGAATGGTCTGATCAGGTGCTCTTCTTGTTCTTGCGCACCAATCTAGATAATTAGGGAAAAAAGAAGAAGCAATTTATTTTTATTTTGTGGTTTTTTTATTTTTATTTTTTTTTATGGAATTTCTGGGTTGGAGTAGTTTAATGTGTAGTTTTTGTTTTGGAGGATGTTGTTGGGTAATTTGTATGTAATGTAAGAAAGTGTAGTTCCAACCAGAAATGGGGTGTGAGTGTGTGACATTTTGTCACACCTTGGATTTTACAAGCTAACTTTGGGTTATGATATTTCAACTTGATTTAGGTACATTTTTCTTTTTGTTTATTTTTGTTTGATGTGCATGATTATGAACTTTTGGCGCCCAAAATCCAACTCCAAGTACCCTGCTGTGTATGATTTGTGAAATTAAAGATGTGTGAAAATAATAATTTGTTGCCTAATCATTGTTTTAAGGGTTGGATGACTTTGATTGATGCAATATATGAGGGGAAGATTTAACGTCAACTGTCTATTCATTATTGGTATGCAAACAAGATTGAGTGTCGAATTAATAATAAATCAACAGCTAATCCGAAATTGAATAGACTAGATTGATTAGACAGAAAGGTCTGTATACGAGGAGCAAGTTAGGATTATATTCTCTTATGACCAAAAAAAAAGTTAGGATTATATTCTCATAAAGACCAACCAGATTGAAGTGTGGAATGAGCTGTTGAAGGATTTGATGGACTGAATGAGAAATGTGGTGGGGGAAATTAGATTAGGCAAGGAAGACAGTTGTCAAAGCTCAGGTGTTGATGGGGGAGACAAAGTAACATGGTTGTGCAAAGAGTGTAACATAAGCCTGAGGGGAATAGAATAGGGAGCTAATCTTATCCTTCTAAACGTGAGGCTCAAAGTTTCGATTCTTATGAATGAGCTTCAATTGTGCGAGCTTGAAGAGTCAATGATGTTAGACGATTATTGGACAATGGACATGCTTAAGTTGTTTTCACAAGGAACCAAAAGGGTGGATCCGCAAGTTTTCACGAAAAGAAAAGAAAAGAAAAAATTGACTTCCACTCACACTCTCTCTAGTTTGGATCTAAAAAGGTGTCACTAAAGACAATCGTTTATATTTGATTATCTGTTCATTAACGCATTAAGTACATCTATGTGTTTCGTTATTTCTTTAAAGTGAAGGGCATGTTCAAAAAAAAAAAACACGAAAGAGGCTTCAGCATGAAAAGACTAGGTCAGGGTGTTCATCTAATTGTTCGAAAGAAACTATGATGAGGGCAACCACGCCGACTAGGGAGTAGACGAGATCGAGCTTCACCTTGCCACTCAATAATGCTATCACTGACTATTATGCGACATAGATGATAATTATCATAACCATTCATTTTTTATGTTCGTTTTAGAAGGATTTGCGATATAAAAGATAATTATCATAAGTCATAGTTAGTAAACTAGGGGATGCGTATAATATGTGAAGAATATGTATGTGTATTACTCGAACATTATAGTTCGTTGAAAAATTCGGCAAAATATTTTTAATTAGTTAATTAATTCATTTTTAATTTTAAGATGTTAATTTATATTCATTTTTATTCAATAATATGTATAAAATATAGAAGAAAAAAAATGAAAATCACGTATGGTACGTGTATAATATTTTTGACTTCAAAAGTACGGGAAATTTAACAAGTCCCTTTTAAAAATACGAAATGCTTAAGTATTTTTGAAAAAAAAAACGTGAATAGATGTTTTATTCGCGTATTAAACGAAAAGTAATTTTGTATATAGCAAATAGGGTTATTATCACAAATGGTACTTGAACTATACCTCAATCTTATCGATGGTACCTGAACTTCAATTTTGATCACAACCAGTACCCGAACTTTTCGATTTCATTTTAAATGGTACCTAAAGCCACCTCCAGTCACTATTCCGACTAAAAACTACATGGGAGGCAATCATAGTGATGATTTTTGATGATTTCAAGGGTTGCAATCATATATAGTGATGATTTTTTGGTAATAAACTTGCCTTGAACTTGGTTTTTTTTTTTTTTTTTAGATTTGGTTTTTTTGGCCGGAATAGTGATCGAAGGTGGCCTTAGGTACCATTTAAAATGAAATCGAAAAGTTCTGGTACTAGTTGTGATCAAAATTGAAGTTCAGGTACCATCGATAAAATAGAAGATACTGGTACCATTTGTGATAATAACCCTAGCAAATAAAAACCCTATCGCTACTGTAGAATGTGTTACACTGGTCTGCAGTCTTCGCTAACCCTCTTCTGATCGTTGTCTTTCGGCAGGTGCAGTGGGGGACAATGGGTATGCGAGATCGGGGAGTGTTGATCGAGTACACACACCGATGAAGGTTGTGATAGAGGGAAACTTGGTAGCAGGGGATGGTTTTAGGGTGGGTGGCTGGTAGTGTGCAAATGGGTGGCTGGTAGTGTGCAAAAGGCGGGAAGATGAGTCACCCCAAATCAAATTTGGGTTGGGTGGTGGTTGTGCACTTGTGCGTGTGTGGTAGATGGCTCTCGAACTACGGGGATGTGACAACAATCATGGCTCTGATCAAATGGAAGAGTTAGGCATCGCTCTTTTCTTTGGGCCTTCCTGCCAGACTATATGTTGTTTCTTTTGTTGGTAATTTTTTTTAAAGTTGTTTAGTTTTTTCATAAGTGTTAGAGGTTCGTTCTGGAGCACGTACATCGAGTTTAGGCAAAGACAATTATCGATCTGGCCTTCTGGATGGTCGAGTTCATCTGGTTTTGGGTTGGAGGCGATGGTAAAAAGGAGCAGTGGCTGATAAGTGATGTTATCTTCTTCTCGTAATCATCTCAAGGATGAGTTGGTGTCGTTAATAGTGGATTAGGTTTGGAATTCACAAGGGTGCAGTAGATGGGATCGATCCGATATGCACATAGTTAGAGGCTGGGGTTTTGTGTTGGAGTGTTACAGTGGCAGCCAAAGGAGAGGGTCTGTATTTGGTAATTCCAAGTCTAGTTTTTGTGTCTCTGAGATGGTACAAGCGAGGGGAGGTGACGGCCAAGGAGATGACAATTAAGAGACAAAGGTGATGGCATGATGTCGACAGTAGGATGGTGGCAGGTTTTACTGTAGTCTCATGTCTGAGTGTTCAGCAACCAAATTTGGTCCTATTGAAGTCACAAAGAGTGTAGGCTGGGTCGATCAAAAGACTGGTCTGGTGGACTGGGTAGCAAGTTAGTGTTGGTTTTTGGTACCCCCCCCCGGATTCCTACTATTCTAATTTAAGACTACCCCCTCCTTGGCACAAGTGAGGTTGTATGTTTCATTAGTCTTCTTGGCTGAACGAGAGTTGAGATGTAATGGCTCTACTATTCCTATGCAAGGGTTATAAATTGAACTTATGTTTAGTTGAATATGCCGTAACTGCATTGTCCTTGTGGTCATGTTGTTGAAGTTAAGTTGTTAGTATAGTCTTTTCAAGTTTGTAGTTGGCGATTTGCAAGACGAGAGCGTAATTAAACTCCCCATCGTCTTGTAAAAGAAGCTTTGTTAGTCAACATTTGCATTCTGTTTAGAGTTGGGGCCTTCTTTGTTCTAATAGTGTGTCAGTATGAACTTTCAGTTTGAATTTTAGCGTGGCCAAAGGTTTGTTCTACCACATTCATGTTGACTGTTGATAGAATGTCTTTTGCATCTTGCCCATTGTAATTTTTCATTATGAATGAAATTTCTCTTCAAATAAAAAGCAAATTTCTATGTTCATTCTAGAAAGATCATCGAAACGTTTATTAAATTGGAGGGAAAATGGTCCGTACGGTACCTCACCTTTGGCTCCTTATAACTTTTGGTACTTGATAAAAAAAAAATATAAATACGGTACTTGAAGTTCTCTGCCCGACCGAGGATTGGTACATATGGCCGTTAGCTCCGTTACGTCGTCTGCCAGCTGTCAATTTTTGAAGGGTATTTTTGCCCTTTCACTCCTTAATTTTGTTTTTTATTTTTTCTAAGCATCTCTCAGCTCTCTCTGTCTCTAGTCTTGTCCCCTTCAACCCAAAAGCCCCGAATTTTTTTATTTTTTTTAAGAAGAAACCCAGATCTGATTTCCAGCACAAGTGCAATGAACGACCGGTGGTGAAGGGAAACCACCTAAAGAAACGGCGATGGTGGAGGGAAAACCACCTAAAGAAACGGCGCTCTGCACCTTCCTTTCACTTTTCTCAGTCCTCACACTTCAGCAGCTTCAATGGCGAGCCGTTGGTCCGTCGCCGGTCTGAAACAATGGCTCCCACATCTGGACGCATGGAGGCAGATTTCATCACTCAGCTCTTCCTCCTCGCCGGTAGCCGAGCTCAAGAGCAAGATTTTCAAGCTCAAAAATATGGGGCACCCAATCACTCCCCCCTCCTCATCCACCACCACAGCCACCATTAGAGCATCTACGCCCACCACCACCACCACCAATTGGGTCTTACCTTCTTTAAACTGCAATAGCTTCTCTATAATGGCCTCCTCAATCACATCCAGCTCCTCCTCCTTCGACTTAAAGTCAGACTCTTTCTCACATTTTCCTCTAAAATCATTTAATTTGAATCCCACAAGTCCCAGCTGCACAACTTGGGCAAGACCAAACCTGGCAAGAAGTATCTTGACTCCTACAAGATTCGTCTCTCTCAAAAACTCAAATTTTATTTTCCAATTTTAGCTTCTGAAAATAACGAGGTTGAGGTCTTGAGGAGAATGGGAAGTTATTGGATGAAATTGGGGGAGAGAGAGACGGGAAACTAAGCTGCAATTGTGCTTAATTGCAGCAAAATTGAGATCCAAGGAGCATAAATTCATTGCCTCTATTTCTTTTGCATTGCCTCCAGATCCAAGGAGCATAGTTGCATTGTTAGCTAGAGATATTTTAATCTTCCATATGGTCCAGCTTGTTTGCTAGCTATTCCAAATAGCTTATGTACTGAAAGTCTGAAACGAGGCCATTAGGCATCCAAGATATGAAGTTAATATGACCCAGAGAATTGGGTTTCTTCTTTTGGCAATTGTCTGGAGAAAATGATGCGTTTGAATCAATGTAAGACACAGTAGAGCAATACCCAATGTTCAGTCAAATCAATTCGTTACCCGAATTTGAAAATTCATCAAGAACTCTAGAAATTCCAAATTTTGGGAATTCTCAAAAGATTAAACCATAAGATTCAAAACATACCTCAATGGATTCGTGAGGCAAAGAGTAGTAAAAACCCAGAAGGATTCGCATCAATTTGGCCTGTAATTCTATGAAAAGAAGCTTGAAAATTAAGAAAATGGAGGAGAATTGAGGAAAAAATCGTTCAAAAAAAATTGAGGAAAAAACAAAACAAAAAGAGAATAAAGGGTAAATTGGTCATTTTACGATCAAAATTGCCAGTTGGCAGACGATGTAACGGAGCTAACGACCATATGTACCAATCCACGGTCAGGCAGAAACTTCAGGTGCCGTATTGATTTTTTTTTTTGTCAGATACCAAAAGTTGTAAGGAGCCAAAAGCGAGGTACCGTACGGACCATTTTCCCTAAATCGGAATAGATAATTGTGTAAAAAAAATATAACTTGTTAAATAAAACTAACTACTAAAGCAACTTGAATTCTTGCACACATTAAAAAATTCATGTTTAGTCCCTCCTCAGCTAGATTAGAGTTTATATCAACTTAAATATATTAAGGGTGAAATAATAAATAATAGAACTTGATAGTTTAAGGTTGTGCACAGTAGTATTAGTATGTGTTGATGTGATCGGGAGATTGGCTCACCCAATAGTTTACAATTCGGGCCACCTATCCCAGTTATTGTTATTATTTAGTCAATTTGGCTCAGCCAATTACCCAGTCCTACCCCGAAGCCAATCTCTTCTTTTCTAGTGAGGATAATTAATTTTAATTTTTAAGTTTGTCGCGGTGGTGATTGTAATTACTTGGTGGGTGCAATAATAAAGATTAGTTTGTAATTGCGTTTTGGAAGTTTATTTCGATAAAAATATAATCATTACAAACAACTCATTCTTTCCCTTTTTACACCACATTTTAATTTTATTATGTCAATAAATTCAACTGACACGCATATTGCACGTGATAAGAGACTAGTTTACCACTAGGAGAAAGATGTGGTCGAGGTATATTTTGATTTTCAATTTTGCCCATTTTGTTTGTCAGCTTCGATAACCTCTATGTATAGGCTTCATCACTTAAAATCAACTCTCTCACTCTATATGTCACTCTCAGTCAACTTTGTGTTCTAGATATTGTTCTTCATTTTTCATAGACGTTTCCGTATTTCTCAGTTGATTCGATTATCAGGTATGTTTCCTACATGTGAGTTAAACTTTATTCTCCAATTGATCTCGAATTGGTCTGAGTGATTTATTGAATTTTGGTTTAGGAAAGCTCGATTTGAGAAAAATTTCAGATCTCAACTTTCAAGAGCGAATATGAGTTTTGTGAATTATTAAGTTTGGTTTCTATGTTTGAATTTGAATTTATAAATGAATCTTTCGCAAATCTATGTGAATAATTTACATGTTTAACTATGCTTATGCTGAAATTTAAATTTGGGCCTTTACTTGTGAGCTTAATTTGGCGTCCTAAGTTTTTGTCACAATCTTGAAGTTTTTACTTTCTGGTTCGAAGCGGATTTCCTCTCTGAACATTTATTATCTTTTATGCTACATATTTGAAACATGTAATTACATTGTAATAACTTTTTTTTTAGGGGTCGTGACCACTTACCCAATTTCAGCATAAATATTGCCCACTTACTCCACTAAAAGTTTTTTTAACCCATTTACCCAAATCTAACATCTTTTGACAATTGTGCCCCTATTATTAAATTAAAACCCATCCATCTCCTATCAGTCTCTCTCTCCTTCCCAAACTCTCTCTCTCTCTCCTCCCCCCCCCCCCCCCCCCCGATCTCCACCTCCACTCTCTCTCTCTCTCTCTCTCTCCGATCTATTCTCTCTCTCCTCCCCCCTCACCGATTTATTCACCAAAAACCGAATCCGGCAACGCAGTCATTCACCAAAAACCGAATCCGGCAACCCAACATTACTGGGGGGCAATAATATTTCTATTACCCCCCAATAGACCAACATAGTACACTACATTTCCACACTATAAACACAAAATAAACGTATCAGCTATCAAAAACATAATTCCCACAAATAATAACATAGAGTCAATAGATTATTGGGGGAATAACATAGAGTCAATAGATTATTTTGGAGGGTAATAATATGATTATTGGGGGAAGAAGAAAAAAAGGAGCCAACGTGAAAATCAAGGAGAGTGATTGGAGATTTCGATTGGAGGAAATCAAGGGACATTTTTAAGGGGAAAAAGATATTTTTGGAGGAGTTAATTACGTGTTGCCGTAAAAAGCCAAGAGAGAAACAAGGAAATAACGTGGAAAATCAAGGTGATTGACGCCAAACAAGGAAGGATATGCATGGAGATTTTCAAGGGAGAATTTTAAGGAAAGAAGAAGTCCAAAACAAGTCTAGGTTCATCCTACAATTCCTAAAGGAATTTTGGCCGAAAATAAAGAAGAAAATCAGAATTAATTCATGGATATTTCGGCAAAAATATATTCATAAAATTATGGACTTATTTTGGAGCTTTATGATTGGTTGGATGACACAACAAAGGTGACATGGCACTCTGTGATTGGTTGAAGCTATGATTTTTGGGGGGCAATAATATTGTTACTGGGGGGCAATAATATGATTACTGGGGGGCAGTAATAGCCGGATTTCAGATTCCAGTCATCGGTCGCCGGATTTCGGTTACCGGTTCCCGGAATCAGGTCATCGGTCGCCGGAATCTGGTCACCGGTCGCCGGAATTTGGTCACCGGTCGCCGGAATCCGGTCACCGGTCGCCGGAGCCCGCGCCGGCCACTGGTCACCGGAGCACAGCAAGGTGGAAGGTGACTTCTCTCTCTAAGTGAGAAAGAAGGAGAGGGCAAAAAAGTCTCAAAAAAAAAGAAAAAAGAATTAATTGGGTAAAGGGGAAATAATCCCTTAGAGTGTTTTGGGTAAATGGGGTTAAAAAAGAGTTGGTGGAGCAAGTGGGCAATTTTTAGTCTAAAATTGGGTAAATGATCATTTTCCCTTTTTTTTAATAGAAATTGATATAATTAGAATCAATAGCCGGCAAACTGGCAATGACTAGAGTCTAGCTGCACTTACAGAAAGATAGCTGACAAGAAAATCTGGAAACCCTAATCTAAGCTAAGCAGACTCATTACAAGTCGATGATAAGCTTGCTATAATTAACGAACTTATAAACAAAGAAACTCCATGTCTTCTAAGGCAAAATCATTCACTAGCCTTCCATTAGCCATGAGCCCATACCACTATTCATACTCGAGATATGAATCATATCTACTTCCATACTATGTACTTTTTTAGGCTGGTATGGTGAGTCAAAGAACAAAAAAAATATGAAAGCAAGTCTGTATATAATTAAATTTATTCTGCATGACATTGAGTTTTTGTGCCTCGACTGAATTGACCGGAAGAAATGACATATATCCACGGTATGGGGGAATAGCTAGCTGAGGGGAATTAAATTTGTGACATGCATTCATACGTGTGTGTGTATTAAAGGCAAATAGAATTCTTGATATAACATAACTCAATCCTCAATCTTACCCTCTCCCCGCCCCCACCACTTGTGTAAACTCTAATGGCTAGCTTATCATTATTTTGCTAAAGAAAAATTCTCCAATAATTGAAATTGAGCTTTTCATTTAAAAAAAAAGTGCTCCTTTTTTTATTTGAAAGGGAAAAGTGCTCTTTTGAAAAATGTAAAAAAGAAAAATGATACTGGGTTTGCATCGATCACTTTTTTATAAAACAGCCCATTGAAACTTTAAAATGTTATGAAACAACCACGAAATGGTTGTTGTTTTGTAGATGAAGGACTTTCATCATCATTTGCATGTCCAAAATGTCGGTTTGTTACGATCCTGAAAAAGCCACATTTTTATGCATGATCTTCATTCTGGTATACCACCAACTAATTTGACAGTTCCTATTTTATGTTTTGCTTCTGTGCCTTGAGCTCCAAATTATGATCTTAGCGAAATGGACATGAAGAGAGGATTATAAAATACAAATTCTCCTTAACTGTATATATTGTTTTCCATGGAAGCTAGCTTTGCAACTAATTTTGAACAATCATTCTTCAGTGTTCATGTTTGTACCATGATTAAATCTTAAGAAAACCCTTCAATTTTACTCTCATTTATTCAGGATTGAAATAGAGAACTGATGATTTTGTGCCGACGCCTTACTCTTGCTTCATCATCTTCGTAGGAGTCTGACTGCAGATTCATTTCAAGGTAAATCTCACTTCATTCTTTTCGTATTCTTATATAGTTTGGCTGCCAATAATTGTTATTTGGTTTTAAGTAACACTGTCATTCTTTGACTTCATTTCGAATGTAATGAAATTAAAATAAAATCAGGATTCTTTTTTTCTCCTTCTTTCTCTCACTGTGTATACAGGAAAGGAATATATTGGAATTTGAAGCAATGATCGATTGACCATTTCCCTCCGGTACTCTGTCAAGAAATCCTCTTTAGACTGTCCCCGAAGTGTTTGATCAAATGCACCTTGGTAAGCAAGTCATGGAGATCTATGATTAAAAATCAAAACTTCATTCGCGGCCACCTCAGTTTCAATAACCGGTGTGGCACTCCCCTTCTACTACTCCACTGTATTACAAGAGATATGTCAAAATAAAACTAGCCTACTGCAACTCAAATGTAGAACATGTATACAAACTAAAATATATTTTTATGTCAGACTAGGATTAGATATAGGCAGGGCCGGTACTGAGACTCTAACAGCCTGAGGCGAAGAAATTAAATGAGGCCCCTTATATTTATATATATATATATATATATATATATATTGCGCCAAAAGGCAGTATAAAATCTTGTTTAGAATTAATATATGAATGTTGATTTGTATATAATTTCTGAAATACAAAAGTAGTTAAAAATAATTAATATATAGGCTAGGATTTTTGGTCAACATTTTTATATGGAGAAGGAAATGAATTAGTTATTAATATGAAAAAGGAAAAGAAAATGAATTAATTGTTTGTTTTCATATGAAAAAGGAAAAGGAAAAAAAAATCAATTTTCATAAGGAAAAGATTTTTATATGAAGAAGGAAATGAATTAGTTATTGATATGAAAAAGGAAAAGACAATTATTATTTGTCTATCTTTATATGGAAAAGGAAAAGAAAATAAAAAAATTATTTTTATATGAAGAAGGAAATGAATTAGTTATTGATATGAAAAAGGAAAAGACAATTATTATTTGTCTATCTTTATATAGAAAAGGAAAAGAAAATTAAAAAATTTAAAAAAAATAATACAGCTATGAGGTTTGAACCTTGTTTGTTCAAAAAGAGACAAACAACTTGCCGCTAGAGCAACACATCTGTTTGTGATTGTCATAGAAAGGAAAATATATATAGTATATGTAACATAACATATATACACAATTAAATTCTTGGAGGCCCTCGGAAACCAGTGGCCTGAGACGGCTGCCTCAGGCGGCAGCTCTCAGGGCCGGCTCTGGATATAGGGAAAATTATACAATGTGTTAACGTATGACATGTATACAATTGCCTTAAAAGTGGTCAAATGAGTTCTCAAAATAGTAATATTAGTCCTCAAAGTAGTAACATAAGTCTTTAAAGTAGTAACATAAGTCCTTAAAGTGGTAAATTTTCTTAGTATTACCACATGAGTACGTCCTCAAAATAGTAATATTAGTCCTCAAAGTGATAACATGAGTCCTTAAAGTGGTAAATTTTTTTAGTTTACCATATGAGTCCTGAAAATAGTAATATTAGTTCTCAAAGTGATAACATGAGTCCTTAGAGGGATAAAAATAGTTGATGTATGAGAAATGTTAACAAACCATAGCTTTACCCTAGATATAGAGTTTAAGTAATTAACCAGTTTGATTTTTGTTGTCCATTCCTTCTCTAAGATCCATACCATATATCTCCTTGTATTGATGGGAATATATAGGGAGATTAGTTTATGTTCTTGCAGGGGAATCAACAAATCTATAGAACAGTTTTGTAACTGCTTTGCAGTTATAGCAGTTCCTTCCATCAAGGAAACTGTTTATAACTCCTTATCTAGTCAGACAAGGTCTTATCTTAATCAATGCATAACTTGAATATTTAAATTCAAATCAGATGGCTTTAATCAAGTGTTCATTAATGATTTTACTACTCAATTAAATCACAAATGTTTTATTAAATCCCAATAACTTAGCTCTATTCTCTTTGTCTGCTGCTGCTGCAACTCGTGTGCATACCAGCTTTATATATCTAGTTCAATATGATCTTACAATCTCCCACTGAACTAGATATATGACTAGATGCAAAAGGAACCAAACTATTGTTGTAGTGTGCACTGGATTTAAACAACATTCATCTAATTCTTAAAATTCTGTCAATTGCAACCAAGTGCATTGAATTACAAGAATTGCAATGTGTTAACAACACAAGGTTCCTTGAAATCACAACACAGTAATCACAATTACATGAATTACCACAAATGCAAAGAACTGAATATGCTTAACATATATTGTAATCAACAATTCTTTAAGCATTATTGATTCCAGATTAATCTTGGAAATAAGTCTATTATCTATTGCATAATATCACTGATTCATATCAGTACTTCATGTATACTTGAAATGATTATGCAGATGCAATATTCAGTTAAATTCATACTATATATAAATGAAGCAATAGACTTAAATGTGATAAACAAATCACTTGAATATTGTAGCACTTATTAATACACTTATTAATACTGCAACCATTACACAGTAAGCCTACAATTTCAATAACTTAAGCATCAATACTAGACAACACCCCCATCTTCTTAACATGCTCCACAAAACAAGCAACTGGTAAAGCCTTTGTCAAGGGATCAGCCAATTGTTCCTTTGTTCCTATCTTCACAATTTCCACCTCTTTGTCTCTCACACTTTCTCTTACAGAGAAGTACGTACTTCACATCTATATTCCTATAGATGCTGAGGTTCTTTTGTTGTTCTTTGAAAACAAAACTTGTGAGCCCCAGATTATTTATCGAGCTTAATCGAGATCGTTCTATAATTATTTATTTACGATCTCGAAAATTATTATGGGTGCTCGGAAATATTTTTCAGAACTTTTCACAAGGAGAAATTATTGATTTAAAGGTTTGATAATAAAGGACACGAGACGACAAGTTCGTGGGAATTTTTCCGGATACCCGAGCTAATTTATACGAATTTTGGAAGTTTTGGGATTATAAATAATTATTTAAGGGAAATGGAATTTTCTGGTTCAATCTGATCCATTCATTTACCCACCGCTTAATCTGGACCGTCCAAGTTTTATTAAGGGGACTATATATAGACCTTCCATCAGACCAACGCATCAGATCATTCTAGAAGCATCAAGCTCCCTCTGACCCGCGACGCGACCCGACGACCCGAGAACAAGACCCGGTCGGAACTCCTCCGTCCGACCATATCTCACGACGGACCACCGGTGTTCGCTTCGTCTCGACGACGCCGACGTGCCTCTAGCCACAGATCATCCATGCACGGACTGTGGAGAAAGATTTGAAGCTTGAAAGGTTTGAACTTTCCAGTGATGCTTCTGCAATTTCCAGTGATCTTCGGGGCTGTGTGAGGTAGGAAAACTAACCCTCTCCTTACGCTCTACGTGCTGGTATAAGTGGTTCTCGAATTCGATTAAGTTTTGATGAATTTGTGTTTTGGGTGATTTCGGGTATCGACGGACCGCTGTCCATGGCAGCGATTCCAGGCTTCTAGTTTCGTTTCTAGCGTCTTGGAAAACCAGTTGAGGTCCGGGGAAGCTTGGCTCCTTGAATTGGTGTTCGGTGATGCTTTGGTCCTTACTGCACTTCAAACTGAAGGGAGAAATTGGGTGGGCTCTGCCTGATGTTTACTGAGCTCGGTAGCTGCACGTATAGGCATTCTCAAGATGGCCTCTGTTAACGATTCTTTGATTCTCAAAGGTAAATTTGGAATTCCGAAACAGAATCATTCTCCTGTCAAATTCTGGTTGTGAATTTGGTTTTGCGAATGGTGATTGGAAGCTTGAAGTTGTGTGGTTGATTATTCTGGATATGCAGATAATTGATTCCATTGAAATATGATTCATTATGGTTGGTATTGATTGAACAAGCTGAATAATTATAACGCTGAAACGCAATTGTGATATTGAATTGAGTATATGGGACATGTGAAAATGGTAAAAAATGGCTTGATTTAATGATGGGTGTCCATAGCAAATTCGAGCGGAATTTCTATGAGGTGTGATTATTAAGTGAATTGGAAATGTTTGTGAAAAGTTGAAAATTTGGTGTTCTGTCAGATTTACGGAATGGTACAGATATGTGTAAATTGAGCAAACTGTATAAGAAGTCCAGTAATTGAGACACTATAAAGCTAGATGTGATTGGTCAACTTCGGTCAAACTTTGGTCAATCCTGGTCAAACTAGGAGAAGTTGGTTGGACGATTAGATAATCGTTTAATAGTTGATTAATGGATTATTAACGATTATTATATTGGAATCTAGGACTCCAGTTACCCGAGGAACGGAAGGTTCGTGAATCTCGGACAACGTGAATTAAATGACTTTGGAATCCAGGTAGGGGATTCGGGGCCTTTCTCGGTTAGTAGTTTTCCCGTTTTATATAAAGTGAAGCATGATGCATGTTAAATTATATGGTATGGTTATGTTTAAATGCAATGCATACTAACCATTCCGTGAGAGATATCGTTGATGGCTTGAGAGCGAAGGGTGGCTCTGACTTCCTTGGGTTCGATCCCCAAAACCTCCGGAGGGTTAGCTACACCGGTCGGACGGTGCGCGATCGTAATGACGACCCGATTCCGTGTGTGTAGCTAGGTAGCGGACGTCGCTATGCTTACCTGGTTATGAATTGATTTGAGGTAAGGTTGTGTAATTGGTCTATGGGACCGGCCATCAGGTATTGTTTTGGGCCCGTATTTACTTGAAGTTCATGCATCGGATTTTATATCGGAAAACCATTTAGGTTGTCATTCTTAAAGAAAATGCATTTACATATGTTTTTACACTGGCGCCACAAAAGTCTATTTAAAAACCTAGCCGGGGTGAAGTCCCTGATGAGCAGCGAGGACGAAAGCTCACCCCTACAACAATGTGGATGCAGGTACTGTACACTGGTGACGGGATTGAAGGACGGAGCGGGTGAGCGGAGTCAACTTCGATAAATAGTTGTAATGGGAACAGGTTCCGAAGTTTAATTCCATTTCTTGATTATTTAGTGTTATCTCAGAAGTAGTTGATTGATCATTTACCATTTATTCTAAATTCAGTACTAGGAGATGTCGATTATTTCTTGACTCCTTGTTGACTCAAGCTCTAGACGAACAAATATTTGAAATAAAAGTTTTCAAGTTTTTCACCTCAATATTATTTTAGACGTTTTCGCTGTGCGGTTTACGAAAAATTATTTAATAAAATGCCTTGCGGGGTTCTGGAATGTAAATCGAACCTTCTGTTTATGTTTCGGGGTCGCGCGGCGCTGTGACGTGCTCAAGCTGGTGAGGTGCAGTTTGGGGCGTTACAAAACTGCTGCTGCATTATCACAATATATAGTCATTGGTTTTGCTGCAGAATCAATAATCTTCAGTTTTGAAATAAAATTCTTAAGCCACAATGCATGAGCTGTTGCTTCAAAGATAACAATATATTCTGCTTGGAATGTTGATGTTGCAATTAATGATTGCTTGCTTGTTTTCCAAGATATTGCTCCATCAGCAAGCATAAAGACAGATGTCGACTTTAAATCATCTGGATCCTGCTTGTAAGAGGCATCTGTAAAGCACTCTACTTTCAGTTCTTGATCCTCAACTCTTCTGTAGACTAACACATGATCTCTAGTTGCTTTCAAATATCTTAAAACATTTTTCCCTGCAACCCAATGCCCATGACCTGCATTGGACTGAAACTTAGATAGCATATTTACTGCAAAAGCTATGTCAGGTCTTGTGCAGACCTGAGCATACATTAAACTTCCCACCAGCCTTGCATATGGAACATTTTCCATGCTTTTCTTTTGAAAATTATTTTGTGGACAGTGACCCTTGTGAAGTTTATCACCTTTTGACATTGGTGATTCACCATTTCTCCCTTTCTCCATGCCAAATCTATGCAGTATTTTATCCACATAATGCTTCTGAGATAATCCCAACACATGTTTGCTTCTGAGATAATCCCAACACATGTTTGCTTCTGTCCCTCTCAATTTCAATACCAAGTACATAGTGTGCTTCTCTCATATCCTTCATGTCAAAATTCATTTGTAGAAATTCTTTGGTTGATTTCAACAAGGCTACACTGTTTGTGGCAAGTAAAATATCATCAACATATAAAATTATAAATATCAAATAACTCCCACTGATCTTGCAATATATGCATTCATCAAGTTTATTCTCTTCAAATCCAAAATATGTGACCACTTTGTCAAAATTTCAAGTACCACTGCCTGGACGCCTGCTTTAATCCATAAATGGACTTCTTTAAACTACAAATCTTGTTCTCATTTTCCACATATACCTCTGGTTGAAGCATGTAAATTTCTTCCTCCAAGTTTCCATTCAAAAATGTTGTTTTGACATCCATTTGGTGCAGTTCCAAATCATAACGTGCCACTAAAGCCATGATGACTCTGAAAGCATCCTTGGTTGACACAGGTGAAAATGTCTCATTATAATCCACTCCTTCCTTTTAGTTGTAACCCTTTGCAACCAATCTAGCCTTAAACCTCTCAATCTTTCCATTTGCATCTCTTTTGGTTTTAAATACCCATTTGCAACCTATAGGCTTCATTTATGCTATTCTTTCCACCAAGTTCCACAAACAATTCTTTGGCATGCTCAACAACTCATCCTCCATAGCCAATTTCCATTTTTTTTGTTAACAGATTGGATTGCCTCTTTGTAACAAACAGGATCATTAACTTCTCCTAAATCAAATTCCACCTTAGTAGAAAATAGATGATAATCATCAGAAATTGCAGACCTTCTTTCTCTTGTTGATATTCTGACTGGAACTACTTCTGGAATAGCTTCAACTACTTCATTTCCAACTACTTCATCCTCTTGAAATTCCACACCATTATTTGCTTGACTTTCAACTACTGCAATTGATTCATTTTGCACAACTTCTATTGGAATTTGATTTCCAATGATCATGTTTTCTTGAGTATAAGCATTATCTTCAACCACAATTTCTGGATAAACAAACCATTCCTCAAAATTCTTCTCATTTTGACTTGTGCTTGATGCATCTATTACTGCCTCACACTGATCAAATAGCTCATCAAAAAATGTTGCTCTATTTGTCTAAAAAATTCTTTGACTTCTTGCAGAATTATAAAACTTGTACCCCTTTGATTTTTCTGCATATCCAACAAAAAATACTGATATTAACTGTGAATCCAACTTATCTTTCTTCTCCACATCATAGACTCTTGCCTTAGCCTTACATCCCCACACATGAAAATGGTTCAGGCTTGGTTTATATCTAAACCACTGCTCAAATGGAGTATTTTTCACAGCTTTTGTAGGAGTTCTGTTACTAATGTAATTAGCTGTCTTTAAGGCTTCTCCCCATAAAAATTTTGGCAGGCCTGATCTAACAAACATGCTCCTAACCATGTTCATTAGGGTCTTATTCCTTCTTTCAGAAACCCCATTTTATTGAGGTGTGTAAGGTGTGGTATATTGAGCAATAATTCCACACTCTTCCAAATACAAAGCAAAGGGTCCTTTAACTTTCTAGCAGTGTCTATCCCTTGCATACTGTACTCCCTGATGCTTCCTTGTCCATTGAACCTCATCTTGATTAGTTTATTCATCAAATTTCCAGTCTCAGCTTTGTCAGGCACCTTATACTTGTCTGCAATGGAGTTGAAGAACGCCCTTGCATTTTCAGAATCTGGAATTCCTCCCTTCACTGCATCTATCATGCTTTTCTTCATGCAGATCAAGGCCATTCTATTATGCCTATGCCACTGTAGATACTTGTCCTTAGTCTCCTTGCTTGCATTAGCAGCTGGCTCCTGTGGTGGATCCTCCCTTAGCACATGATCAAAGTCTAGAATTCCCAGGTTTAATTCAATGTCTCCCTTCCATTTCTTGTAGTTTGATCTATTGAGCAGTTCAATATTACTGATGCTCATTGGAAAATGCAATGATGCAATATGTATTGATGTATTCAGTATGGTATCTACATACCATTGACTCAATGTAATTTCCCAACTGCAAATTGATAATTTGCATTTCATACAGTGTATATATTTAAGATAAGAGTTAATTACTGGTTACTCCCTATACTTATAGGGTTTCGTCGTTTCAGTCCCTGACCTTCGAATTTCACCTAAAAAGTCCCTGAACTCTCAATTTCCTCCCATTTCGTCCCTGCCGTCAAGCTCCGTCCAAATTAACCGTTAAATTGCTAACATGGCATCCATTTCACGCCGAAATGTCTATATTACCCTCAATTACCTTTTTTTTTTGCCCTTTTCCCTTTTTTACCTTGTCTTCTCCAGGCTCTCTCTTTCTCCTCTATTCACTCTCTCTCTGTTCTCTCTCTCTCTCTCTCTCTTCCCTAAACTAATGTTAACGACCTCTCATGTGGGTAGTCCTCGGTGGCGGCGGAGCGACGCCGTTTTGGTGGATCTGAAGTGCTTCGGGTGCGCCATTTGGGCCTCGCTAGCCATGTTTTTAGAAAGGGTCGGGCTTGACTGCAGTGGCAGCGACACCGACACCGTGAGCATACTATTGAACCTAGTGAAGCTCGAGTTATACAAATCGTTTTGGCCATTGGTCAAAGTGGGAGTGAAGTCCATGACTGGGGATAAGATCCCCGGAGAGAATCGGATCTTGAACGATGACGACGACGAAGAATTTCTAGATGGGTAGTCCTCAACCTGATCGAGCATGCGACTCGGGTCAATGGGTAGTCCGCCGTGGCGGGAATGGGTCGGGATTAGTTTTGAGGCAGGATAGCACCATGAGTTCTCAGGAGAGACAATCGTCGGCGAGTTAAGCTTTCGGGTCAGGTTATTGTTTTTGTTTTTGGAACTACTCCTCTCCCCTTTCAAGCCCCACCCCCGAACTCGGTTGGAGACTTGGAGCACTCCCTAGTCCATTTCATAGAACGCGGCAACCTGTAAGGCTGCAACCAGCAACCCATCTCCGGTCTCTGAGCTCCGCCTCTAGGTATCTCACTATCTCTGTCTCCATCTCCGTCTTCTTCTCCTCCTCGGCTTCTCCAGTCCTCCTCTTCTTGTCTTCTGAGTTTCTGATAGGTTCAATTTCAAATGGCTTTGATTTCCTTTTGATCTTGATCTTGATTTTAATTAAGCTGATGATACTGGTTGAGTGATTGGGTAGTTAGAAATGGGTTCAATTTCCTTTTGAATTTTTGATCTTGATCACTTGATGTTGATTTTAATTAAGTTAAGGTAATGATACTGATTGGGTAGTTAGATATGGGTTTGATAACTTGATTTCCATTTAATGTTGATTTCTTCTTCAATTGCAGTTTGTAGCTTTGTATGATTCATGACTGTATCTTTTGACAAATTATGGTTTTGTGCATGAGATAGGGTGTGTTGAAGTAGTTGGATGTGTTAGACGCGAAGAGTTAGCTGGTTGGGAGATGGTACCTGAAGGGGTGGGTATACTTACTTAGTTAAGCCATTAAATTTCTTAATGTAGTAAGCTAATGATTTCAGGGGTGCCAAAACTGTGTTGACTAACCTTGGACTGTTTGGTTACATATACAGGTGCAGCTAGAAGCACAAATCGATATGTGTTGGCTTTGCGAGCAGCCACAGGTGTGTAACTTGAAGGATAAACTGTGTGCGCGTGCTGGTTTTGGTTAATGTAGAAACTGTTAATGTCGTTCGAGATACGTGGCTACCAAGGTGTCTATAACTTGGAAAAGAAGGAGCATATTGTGTGCAAAATTTGCTCCCACTCTGTTTCTGGGTGCTTATTTTGTATTGGACCTAACTTATTTACATGTTTCAGATATATGAAGCTGCTATTAGAGGTTTCAGCCCGGTTGAAGTTTATATTTCCACTTCCAAATCCACAAGATCCATTTTCCTTGAAGCCGGGGTCTATATCTACAAACGACAGTGAGAGCAATGACCGGTAATTTAAGTGAGAGCAATGACCGGTAAGAAGTCCAAGCCCCACCGAACTTAGAATCCTGGATCCGCCCCTGGAGGAAAGAGAGAGCTGGGTTTGGGTTTGTTTTTAAAAGAAGAAGAAGATGGAGATAAACAGAGGAGGAAAGACAGCCTGGAGGAAGAAGAATAGGTAAAAAGGAAAAAAAGAGAGAGAGTTTAAACAAGAAAAGAAAAAAAGTAATTGAGGGTAATATTGATATTTTGAAGTGAAATGGATGCCACGTCAGCAATTTAACGGTTAATTTGGACGGAGCTTGACGGTAGGGACGAAATGGAAGGAAATTGAGAGTTTAGGGACTTTTTAGGTGAAATTCAAAGGTCAGTGACTGAAAAGACGAAACCCTATAAGTATAAGGAGTAACCAGTAATTAATCCTTAAGATAAACATTTGTCAAAATAAGACTGATATCATTTGTGATATACAATCTCAAAAGACAACTAAAAGTTCTTTCTTACATATACACATACCATCATACTGATTTAATTGAAATGACTTCTTTGGAAGCATATAACAATTCAGATAAAGATATCTTGATCAATGTTTTCTTACAGAAAACTATAATGTTCTTTTACTATGACTACTTTGATAGCATACAGTATAACAACATTGATTCTTTATATGACATTTCATGAACTGTAACATGTCAATTTATTCATGACTACTATGGTAGCATATGAACTTCAATGAAATCACACAACATTTATTCTAACAGAATTTAATTATGCATATAGGCTTTATCATATCAATATTGCAGATTTTAAAAAAATAACCAGATCAATATAATCATATGAGCATGTATTAGCATTCATGTAATCTCAAAATCATAGATATATCAATCTTAGTCTAAGCATAGATGCTCTGATACCAATTGTCAAAATAAAACTAGCCTACTGAAACTAAAACATATTTCTATGTCAGACTAGGATTAGATATAGAGTTTAAGTAATTAACCAGTTTGATTTTTGTTGTCCATTCCTTCTCCAAGATCCATACCATATATCTCCTTGTATTGATGAGAATATATATATATATATATATATATATATAGGGAGATTAGTTTATGTTCTTGCAGGGGAATCAACAAATCTGTAGAACAGTTTTGTAACTGCTTTGCAGTTATAACATTTCCTTCCATCAAGGAAACTGTTTATAACTCCTTATCTAGTCTGACAAGGTCTTATCTTAATCAATGCATGCATAACTTGAAAATTTAAATTCAAATCAGATGGCTTTATTCAAGTGGTCATTAATGATTTTACTACTCAATTAAATCACCAATGTTTTATTAAATCCCAATAACTTAGCTCTATTCTCTTTGTGCTGCTGCTGCAACTCGTATGTATACCAGCTTTATATATCTAGTTCAATATGATCTTACAAGATAGCTGCCACACCTATGGCTACAAAGTTTTCATAAATGAGGACATACCAAGGCATGAGCTTTACTCTTTGCGTCATGATAACTCTGCTTCTCATGAGTACTGCAAGCTTGTGGTTCCAGAAGTTGACAAGGAAAAGAGGTGGAATCCATGTTTCCGTGTGGTGGGAACTTGTAATGGGCTGCTATGCCTTGCAGATGATCTAGGGGCAGGAGGTAACATCTTCGTTATATGCAACCCGCTAATAAGAAAGTTAATGACCCTTCCCGAGCCTAACATTTGTTTCGAGAGTAATAATAATGCTACTATTGGGTTCGGGTTTGACGCCGCGAGTCCGCGACCAATGACTAAGGTTGTGAGACTTGTCCCTGATGATCCAAAAAGGAAAACTTTCGCTGAGGTTTATTCACTAGCTAGCTAGGGGCAATGGACCAATCCACGTCATGTTGCTGGTGTATCGGAAATGCATGCGTGCACACGCCAGGCTTTTGTTAATGGGACTCTTCATTGGCAGGCAGTACGTGGGCCAAATGGTGCTGGTTACCACTTCATTTTGACATTTGATGTGCGCAGCGAATCATTTTCTGAGATAATGATCGATGCCAGAGAGTTTCACACCGAGCAAGTCGATGAGATTTCAATCTCAACTGTCTGTTACAGGAGATGGGAAATCCATTGTTTTATTCTCGAGGTGCCTGACTTTTTCATTCCGGCCAATGGTGTATTTGATATATGGGTAATGAAAGAGTACGGCATGCCTGAGTCTTGGACAAAATTGGCAACTTTCCGGGGAATGGTCCAGAACGAAGTGTGCTCCCCAAGGCATTAAGTTTTATGAAAACCGGTAAACCATAGTGTTGGCATGGAACTAGTTAATGAAGATGTCTGCCGCTGGTTTTGGCTTTATACCTGTCCTGGGCATGGGTTATTCTCCATGGATCTTGTGAGCCAAAAATGTAACTAACACAATCGATTCTTATGAAAAGAGCCTCGTCTTACTCGACGTGGACAATGCAGTTTCTAACTAAGGTATTAAGGTGATTACATATATAGCACTGATTTTCTGCTGTTTTTCATTTACTTCCCTTCAAAGTCGAATGTAATGCTGTATGACCTGTGACCGTATATAGTACTTCGAAGTCAGAATTGACTGACCTTCTTATGTTTTTGTTGGTACAGATTTGTGGTAAAATCCTTTGCGTGAAGCCGTGAAGTGGTGGTCAACTTCTCTACATGCCGCGAGACTGCTTCTACATATAATTCGAAATGTTGTTGTGTTTTCTAAGTAACATTAGTTTTGTTTCTCAAACATATGAATGGAACGTTTGAAGTATCTGGTTACCAGGCCCGGACCTGGGAAATTCAAGGCTCGGGGTGAAGAATAAAATTGGGCCCTTTATATATATATATATATAATTTTTAAATGTTTCATATTGATGAAAAAAATATGATACAACGGGGGGGGACGTAAGACCAATACCCCGAAAAATAAAGATTACATCACTTTATATCAATCAAATCTCATCTAAAATGACTTCTTCTTGCATTTTTAGATGCAAAGTCATCAATTATGTGCTCAACCTCAACATTTTTCAATATATTCTTTTCAATACTTAAGATTGCTAAACCATTCAACCTATCTTGAGTCATCGTTGTCCGCAAATAAGATTTTAATAACTTTAATTTTGAAAAACTTCTTTCTGCAGATGCTACTGTAACAGGTACAGTTAATAAAATCCTATAAGCAACCAAAATATTTGGAAACATATCCATTTTTTTTGCAAACTCCATAATTTTAATGGAATTCCATGGTTTTCCTGTTTCATATGCTTCATTTGGTAGCATTTCCTGCAATATTTGTAACTCAGAAAGCAAATATTTTGCATCAATATCAGACACCTCACCATGTTTCAAAGCAAGTTCAAGTTTCAAACAACAATTTTTCATTTCTTCATCATCCAATGAAACCAACCGTGATGCATCAAATAAGAAGCCAAATACATATTCAAAACTTTCCATTTGTTCAAATCTACTCCTCAATTGAGAAAGAGCCATATCAACTAAGACAAGAAAGTAATCAGTTCAAAAATCTTCTTGAGCTGATTGTTGTTCTCTATCTGTATCAGGAATCTCATCAAAATGTCTCTTTCTTATAACCCTACGCTTCACAGGAAATACAGACTCAATTCCCATTTCATTTGCAATTTCTTTAGCATCAATTATAGCAGAATTAAATCCATCTTCTCTATATTTTTCAAAAAATGAAATCAACCCTTTTAAACTTTTAATAGCAACATCAAGAATCATATCTCCAGCTTGCAAATTTTTGCTTACCATGTTTATTTTGTGCAAAATATCATGCCATGTAACCAAACTTAAAATGAAATCAAAACTTGAAAATTCACCATCTAATAATTTCCCAACTTCCCAACTCAAATGATTATCATATGCATCACCAACTTCAGCAACTTTGATTAAAGCTTCTTTTATTTTGGGAAATTGACTTTTTATTGCTTTCATACTTTCAATACGACTTTCCCACCGTGTAGCTGACAAAGATTTCAAAGTTAATTCATCCACATATTCAAGTAAAAGGTTCCATCGCTTTGTTGAATTAGCAAACACATTGTAAATGGCCTGACATGCTCCAAAAAATGATTTTCCTTTTAGACAAGAGTTTGCCATATCACAAAGTACTAAATTAAGAGAATGACAACCGCATAGCATATAAAAAGCTCTAGGATTTATGTCAAGTAACCTTTTCTGAACACCTTGGTGTTTTCCTCTCATATTGGAACCCTTATCATAACCTTGTCCCCTCACATCATCAATATCTAAATCAAGAGAGCTTAGAGCATCTTGTAGTTCATTAAAAAGACCCAAACCCGATGTATCTTCCACATTTAAAAACTCCAAAAAATACTCTTCTACTTTTATTGGGCAACTTGCAACATTTACACATCTTATTATCAAAGTCATTTGCTCTTTGTGACTAGCATCAGGGGTGCAATCAAGAATCACAGAAAAATATTTAGCCTCTTTAATCTTCTTTATAATCTCACTCTTGACACTTGATGCCAACATAGCTATCAATTCATTTTGTATTTTATGACTAAGATAATTGTCACGCCCTGATTTTACACACATGAAAATCGATATATATAACCCCATAATTATATATGCGTGAACGTCCAGTCATCAATACAAAATACCTGAAATCTTTTTCCCTTAAACTTACACACATATTAATGCCCTGAACCCTCAAAGTTAATATATACTCGCTCCAAAGAGTTATATATTACACAAGCTTACGAATTAAATTGTCAACAACAAGATAAACGTGAATGCTCCTCAGAGCTCACTACAACGGAAGTCCAAATACGGTAAAGTCACAAAATTGGCTTCCTACCGTAAAGCTGCTAGCTCGCTGCCTCAACCTCGATTATCCTAACCTGCAGGATTAACCCCTACACCGTTGGAATGGTGCACCGGGTTGCCACACAACAAACCCGGTAAGCTTTTGCAAGCCCGTATGAGTAACTCAAACCACACACAACTCACTCCAAAGATAAGGAAAACAACTCACGCTTTGATTCCTTAAAAACACGAAATAAAGGAGAATAACTCACACTTTAATTTCCTTAAAAACACGAGACATAGAAAACAACTCACACCTTGAATTCTATCAGTTGTACCATAAGCGTACTATAGAAAGCAACTCACAGCTTGATTTCTATCAATAAAACATAGAAAACAACTCACACCTTGATTTCTATCAAATCGTTAATAAGGAAAACAACTTGCACCTTGTCCCCTTAAAAATCATTAATAAGGAAGCAACTCACACCTTGTTCCCTAAAAATATGTAATGTCATGAGTTGTCAATAACCAATTCCCGTTACCCCATGAATTACCTATATGGCAGACAGATTAGAGCTCTAACTGAAAAAGTAACCACTCGTCCGGCCAAAGACGTGGTCACCTGATATTCTGCCCAAGGTCTCAGACCTTCGATCCTCGGGCCGCAATGTCCCTTGGAGCAAAACATTAAAGGAGTCGCACTGGACCCAAAATGTTACACAAATTGCAACGCTTTTGAAAACAATCGAAATCATCATTTCCATAATCATTGTTTTCCGAAAAAGCCATAACACAAAACAATAAAAAGCATCAATTCATGCCTATTGTTTTCATACACAAATCTCAACGCTTTTCAAAACAAATCGAAATCATCATTTCCATAATCATTGTTTTCCAAAAGCCACACCCCAAAACAATAAAAAGCATCATTTCATGCATATTGTTTTCATAAATCCACAAACCACCAAAACATATATATTTCACGTAAACATATATCTATATGTAGTTATCCGCGCAGAAATGCCTCCTAATACATGACTACGTATGTATATATATACATCCCATAATATATATATACACACACATGGTCATCTACTCAGAAGTGCCACTAATACCATCTATAATTTGCAGTTAATAAATAACTCTCAAAACAATAAGGGTATTTCCCGTTCGTGAAATGAACTTCGTGAGATTACTCACCTCGAACTCCTGCTGCGTCTTCAATACAGAACCGAACCAAAACTATCACCAACAACTCGTCCAAATACTTCGTCAAGTACCTAATCACATACGGTTCCAACTTAGTAACGATTCACATTTGATTTAAGTTCGAAACCCCTGTTTTTGAACTAAAATCCCCAAAGTGGCGCCAATCGAGGCAAAACCACATCCGAGACCTCCCAAAGTCTTCGGAATACGTCCACAATCGATGTGACCAAACCACAAGTCGATCGGACGCTCGAATCCTCACGGATCGAATAAATCGATCGGTATGAAACTGCAAAAATCATAACAATTCCATACGAACTCCAAAATTTGCATATTATATATCGAAACGCTCGTATCAACGAGTAGAACATATATAATACCAAAAACAGTTCCTTAAGTGGCCGGAACACCGCAGGAACGCCACCACAGACGGTGGTGCACCGCCGCCGGCCAAAAACTCATTATTTCACAAAACTCCCAACATCAAAAAGCTTCATCTAAGCATGCTTGTGAACTTTCATAACTGGATCGAAGTCAGAAAACAAGCCTAAGGGATCGAAAACTACCTCACAAGCCGTGAACAGTAATCCAATCCGAGTTTATCGAAGTTTCACGTGAATCGATCCAAACAAACACCAAGGATCGGTCGGCGAGGCTATTCTGAACTCAACCAAGGAATCACGAAGCCACGAAGTCGCCGGAGTTGTGTTTTCAGGCCGGGTCCGAAAACACCAACCTGCACCACCTTCTACCGCCGCTACCACCGAGAATCGGCGCTAGAGAACACCACAGGGACCACCAGACGGCGGAGACGATCCCGTCTGGAAAGTTTCGTCGCCGGAGATGGTCGGAGCTCGCCGGAAAAGTCGGGTCGGATCGACCGGGTCCGGGTCGGGTCAGTCGAAAAACTTCGACTCTGAAGGTAGCAGCCGAGAGAAAAGAGAGAGAGAAGGAATTGGTTTCCGGAAAAGGAAACAAATGAAAATAGTAAATTTCTCCTTCGGGAAACTTCTATTTATACTAAAATGGAAATTTCTTCCAATGGCCATAACTTTCTCATACGAACTCCGATTTCCGCGTTCCACATATCCATGAACTCGTATCGACGCGCTCTACAACTTTCGTGAAGGAAGTTTTTGGAGAATCCCAACAAATAAAAAGTCAACCTTTGGCAACCCCCCTAAAACCATATTTTTTAAATAATTAATTCGTCCGAAACACTTCCGCTCCGTCCACGAGCCACGAAACCGTCCAACAATCATAAATTAGATTCCGGAAATTCCTCGGAAAATAAATACGAATTTCTGGGGCATCACAATAATGATAATGAATATTTTTATTTTGAATGAGTCGAAAATTATGCTTCATTATTGGATCAAACTCTCCTATTGATTCAAGAAAACCTAAGAAATTTCCATTTGAATCCTCATAGATTTTTTTCATTTGTTCCACGGAAGGCTATATTATTCATAGCAAGACGTTTAATAACACTAATTACCCTAACCATGACTTCTTTCCAATGCTCTGTATCTTTCTTGATTTGCTCTTGTAATTCTTTATCAATTGTTTGATTTGTGCTCAATCTCACTCGTAGCTCATTCCAAGCTCTAAGGTTAGAGAGGTGTTCACGACTCTTTTCATGTTGTTTAAGCTTATCCCCCAAATGTTTCCAATCATTAATTCCTTCATTTGCTAATTGACTCCTAGAACGAGCTTTTCTTACAACTTTACAAAAAAAAACAAAATATTTTATCCAAATCTTTTGAGTAAACAAACCATTTTCTATCGAAAAGTTCACCATTACTCATCTTTTGAGAAAAATAATCCAAAGAGAACCCCCTATTTAGATTATCCTTAGGAAAAACAATATTGGTTTCTCTAATAGGACCTTTTTCAACAAGTAGATCTCTCATTTTTTCCATCTAAACTATCCCAAACTCTAGGATCATATATATTCAAAGGCATTGTACCTTCTAAAGGTTCACTCACACAATTTATTTCAATATTCTCACTTTCAAGCACATTTGTTTCTTCCATATTTTCTGTTTGATCATTTTCATGTTCACCTATATCTTCAACTCCTTCGGCTACCTCATTTTCATTTTCACCTATATCTTCAACTCTTTCCGCTACCTCATTTTCGTTCTCACCTATATCTTGAACTCCTTCAGTTACCTCATTTTCACCTTGATTTTCTGAAGAAACACCTCTTTTCTTAAAAAACTTATCTAATGAACCTCTTTGGGAGCTTATAAAATCTTCTTGCTGTTTTTTTCTTTTTCTTTTTTCACTACCAGATGCGTATTTCTTAGGAAACATTACTCTAATAAAAAACAAATGGGCAAATATCAATCGAACAATAGAACCTGGATGTGAGAAATCTAATACGTTGTCTACGCAAACTGCCCTCCTTGAGTCCTTGACTTTGTTCACAGTTTCACACCAATGACACCACAATGCTGTAAACAATTGAAAAGAAAAATCAAAACCCATGGCCGATGCACAAAATTCCATTGCTAAAGTTCAGTTGAACAAAATAGTATCATATTTCTAACCTGAATCACTTGATTTACGACTTTCTTTCTCATATCATTGTGGTGGTCTGGTGGGTGATACAATTGGTTTGATAAAGCACTAAGCTGGAATTCTGGAAAACAAAGGAAGTTAGACATTGAATCAAACACACACATAAAAGCAATCAAGAATTGCACCATTCCAATCCTCATCTTCAATTTCCTAAGCAACCAAACAGGAAAAAAAGAACAAGAAGTGAAAATCGGAGAGTGAGGTACTACCGAATCAAGATCGTTGTGGAACAACTGCACGGATCGCCGATGAATTCGTCCCAGAAAGTAACGTACACCAATTATAATTTATAAAGAATTAAAGATATAAAATTGGAAAGAGCTATGGTCAGCTTCTAGTTCTAGGTATAAGAAACAAAGCCCAAGATTTGTGATTTGTGAACAAGTAAAACAACGAGATTGAGAGGTTGAGAGATAGAGATTGAGATTGAGAGAGAGTCAGAGAGAGAGATTGAGATTTAGATTGAGGAATTGCAAGCCTATTTATAGAGAGATTATAGAGAAGATGAATTGTCTTCTCCATAAATTGGTAACGGGTATATTGCTCGATTTGCTCCATGATTAATGAGACTCCCAAATTGAGAGGAAGAAGCGAAGAATTAGAAGATGAAGAGTTGAAGAGAGGTTCTGCCGAAGAGAAAGAAGGGCTTCTGATGTGCGTCACTGGTGCGCGACTTTTTTTTTTTTTTCTTTTAAAGGATGCGCGACTTTCTTTAGGAATTTAGGTTTTTTTTTTTTGGTCTCTCTCCCAAAATTTGGGCCCTGGGCCAGGGCCGGGCCTGCTGGTTACCATTTTCAATTGATATCATCTATATTACTAGCAACCTTTCATTGAAATGGATGTGGTGAACCAGTACCTGCATAGAGAATAAAGTGGGATTTTGTTTATTAGATAAACAACTCAAATGCTACAACTAGTCTTTTGTGAGTCGAACTCACAACCTCTCACTTACGAAGGGGAGACTATACCACAAGACCAAATGGTACTGGGAAGTGGGAAAAACTTTTGGGTTGTTGGATTGTTATTTCTTATTATTTAATTTATTAAGGAGCCTGACTTAATACCTAAATTTGACCCAAAGTGCACCCACTTACCCCATTAACCGATTAAGATTCTAAATTACCCTATTTTACGCAAAAAGACACATTTATGCTTTAATAATCTAGAATTTACGCCAGTGCCACTAATTCTCTCTTCACATACGCACGAGAATCTCTCTCTCTAGACTGAGAACGGCGGAAATTATAGCGGCCAAAGCAAACTGATTTTACACATCGGCACCACAAGAATTGAGCCATCGAAGGCTTTCAGGTGGGCAAAGTGGATCAGAAGACAGATCGCGTCGTCCTTGACCCACCGTAGAGAAAAAACAGTAAGGTTTGGAATCGAGGGTTTTGCTTGACGAAATTTAAGAAGAACTGGTAGTTTATGATGACAAGTAAACATTTCATGATTCGTTCTTTAGCTTCAGATCTGATCTGCTTGCTACTATGTTTCGTCTCTAAATCAAGCATTTCATGATTTGTGGGCTGAATCTAAATTAAGCAATTCTGCACTAAGTTTTGTACTTTAGACTTGTATCATTGTATTTTCTCAACTCTCTGGAACTCTCAGAAAGTATGCCTCACATGTTTATTCAATTCATGTACGTTAGCCCTGTATCACATGTATTTTCTTTGGGTTTATGTGTCTCGCTGAATTCCTGGGGTTCCATTATGAGTATCTTTGTGAATATCTGGTTAAAAAGTTGTGTAATTCCAGGTCTGTTGGAATACTGTCTTTTGGATATACATCCATTGACTCATAAGAGCAACTCCAACAACTTCTCCATATTTTAATTTTTCTCTACGGTAGGGAAAAATGAGTCTCTTTTACTCAAACAGATTCCCTATAACTATCCTTATTTTAGGAAAAGTGAGAAAAGAGAAAACCAAATTCCCTATATTTACAGCATTCTCTAAAATTTTAAAGAAGAATATGGAGATTTTAGAGATTGCTGCAAAATAGAGAATCTGTTAGAGTTAGAGAAGAAAAACATGCTAAAGCTTTGACTTTTGCTTCCCTATTATACAGAAATTATAAGAAAGCTGTTGGAGTTGCTCTAAATGGTTATAAATACCCAACCCTTGATTAGGTTTTTAAGATACTGAAAATCAAACTTGAATAAATAAAACATATGGCTATAACATCAGAAAAAGTTTTAAATGGAATCATGAAATCGAGTCCTTATTAACAGAACTTTCATTCATAGATTCGCTTTCTCTTCAAAAGTGTTGGAAATATAGTCACTGGACCAATAATCACCAACCCCTTGCTTAGTTGTAATGTTGGTTTTCGTTTTCAGATTTGAAAATTTTGAGATGCAAGATATCTGATAATAGAACTGAGCTTCAATGAGTTTAATTAGAGTGCTTTTGTATATGTTGCCTTTACAATTTAGAAATGTAGTTCAAAGATGCAAAATTTTTGTTGCCTGTTAGCCAAATAGCAACCGTCAAGTATAAAGGGTACAAGTAATAGTATAGAAATTTAAGAAAGGTTGTCAAACCCACGAGAATTGAATTCCTTTCACTAGCTAGGGTGTGAACCTAAGGAGAGCTAGAATATGTAAATATACAATTACAAACCTAGAATCAGAAGGGAATCTAGGCTCATGGTGAGTATGTGCAAGATGGAATAGTGATTTGATTTTGATTTTTGAATATAGTTTTGAATTGAAAAAAAACAGATGCTCAAATGTAAACTAAATTACTCTAAACTAAACTAATGATCTAATCAAGGAAAGTTAGGATTTGGATTGTCTACCACTAATCTCCCTTGCAAGTATTGATGCATTTCAATATGAATGATGCTAAATTAATAAATCAATTTCTATTCTTGCATCCGTCTTGGTAATAACAAGGGACATGCTTCTTTTCTGATATCAAGCAACCCCTCTCGGGTGTAGTACTTAACTACTTACGTCATGCATTTCAATCCGGTTAGGTATCTAGTGCATTACTCTAAGTGCATAAGGTTTGGATATGAAAAAATCATGCAAACCAACCAAGCTTATCTCTAAGTGCCATGCACACCTAATGTGCTTTCATGCTTTAACATTCAAAGGTTACCAAGTTCTAAACATTATACCATGACATAGCAAATACACATAATCAAAGTGGTAAAGTTTAAGCATATGTATTCAACTCTTAAACTAGCATATAGGAATGTTAAAGAAAATTGCATCACATCATATTATAACACCAACCCATACAAGATTGGCTAGGGCTTTCAACCCTAGCCCCAACAATGTAACTACTCACTCGTAAACATACAAGTGAGGATCAAATCTATAAAATGTATCAAGGTAAATTAAAGAGTTAAGGAGAGAATGAACTAGTTGAAGCTTGACAAATCAATGGCTAGCTCCTCCTTTGTTTTCCTCCTTCAATGCTCATTGAATCCTCCTTGATAATGGAATGGATGGATAATGAACTTCTTGTTGATGATGAATAAAATGGTGATAAAGATATAATGCTTCTTTGTTTAACTTTAAGTGGTAGTGATGGAGTAGTGGTGGTGGTGATGGAGTTTGTGATGGTGGAAGATGGTAGTTGTAGTGGTGGTGATGGAGGAGATGGAGCAGTAAAGGGAGTATGGGTATTATGGATTTGGATTTTGATAGGTGGAGATGGAGATTTTGTGGTGAAGATGCTTGGAGAGTGAAAAGAGATGTAATGGGATGGCATGGGTGATTGTTCAAGAGTGTAATGAAGGGATTCTTACATAGGGAAGAGAGGGATAAAATGATGAAGAAAGACAAATGGGATATATATGTCTCTTGGAGGAAATGAAAAAGACAAGGAGATGGAGTATTAGAGTGGGTTTAGGTCACTAAAGTCAAGGGGAAAAGCATGAGAGATAAGGAGTGTGATTGGAGTAGGGAGATGATGAAGAAACATGGTGATTGATCAACCCCTACAAAAACATGGAAGATTTTTGTGTGTGATAGAGTGGACTTTTGGTTTAACATAGCGAGTAGAGATTGTATGGGAAAAAGGAGAAATGTGGTGGTTGACTTGTAACCAAAAAGTTGGGATTTGGTTATGGGAGATGATGGTGAATGAATGTAATGAAATGAGTGTAATGTTACTCCTCCATGAATGTGGCTGGAAAATACAGGGCACCACCATGAGTGGTGGTTTGCTGGAATTCAAAATTTACTTTTTGCTCTACATTTGACCTTCATTCTTCCTAGCTCAAATTCTCCACTTTGAAACCCAAAATATATGTTTCCTTCACTCTTGAAATATTCCTATAATAAATAAGAAAATGATTTAGTGAAAGCTAAAATAGACTCAAAAACAAGTTAAATTCAATATTTAGGGAATGCATATATATGTAAAGGGTGCGGCTATTACCACCCAACAATTTTCTTAGTTCACCCTACAATCATTTGAATTATTGAAAAACTATATTACCCAAGTGCAAAATGACTAATAAGTACACAAATTTTCTAAAATCTAAATATATAAGAAAAAATAAATACATAACCAATTAATTAAATACAAATACTACTTAATTTCTCATTCACAAAACCATTAGTGGTAACTTCATCAAAATCTTTGCAGTACCCTTTGTGAACACCGAAAGTGAAAAATTTAAAGTACGGAAAAAAAAAATCAATCACTTCTTCATTGCTCATAGTTATTAGCATACTACTATTTTGACATGAATTGAAACAGATGAACATTGAAATTGAAAGAAAAAAATGGAAGTAAATCTGATTATGATTTTATTAGGAAAACTTTAATATATTTTAGTTTTTTTATTGGTATAAACTAAATGAGAAATTTAAGTTAAAAAAATCTTTTTTGATTGGATATTTCTGGAAAGAAAATGGGTTAGATAAGTAAATTTAATAATTGCAATTAAAATATAGGGTGTAATGAGCAAGTAGAGTGAACAAAGAAAATTCTAGGGTGGCAATAGCCGCACCCTACCCATATGTAATTATGGTCTAACATTGCCAACTGGTTTGAAATAGAATCTAAAAGAACCTACCCAATAGTGTAAATTTATAGCCTCCCAATAAAACTCAATAAACTTTTATTACCCCCCAATAAAAGGTTTTAAATTGATGTAATCTCCTCATTTTTTTCCTCCAAAAATGCTTGAGATCCCAAATAATTTTACCAAATATTAGGGCTAATTACTGTTTAGTACCCTGTGGTATGAGTCGAACATCAATTCAGTCCCTCGACTTTCAATTTCATCAAAAACACCCCTACACTATCATTTCTAGTCCAATAGGTCCTTCCATTATAATTCCGTCTATTTCAGCCATTTAGCTGATGACGTGGCGTTCCAAGTCAGCACAGGTGGGGCCCACAAGGAAGTGAAATTCCCAAACTGACCCTGGCCAACCAAATATAAAAAAATCCAAAATAAATTCCAATCTTTGAGGTTTGGGAGACTCGAACCCACATCAACACCTTTCATTTGCAAAGGCCCAACCACCAGACCACTTGCATGGTATTGCAATATTACAAACAAAAATAATATATGTATAATAGTTTAAAAAACTCTCCTTCTCCACCCACCTCTCTCCTCCTCTCCTCTTCTTCTTCCTCTATGCATTCCCAGTTTGCCGGACTTGCTTTGGTTCATTCTTTCATGTCGTCGTTGCTTCTGCGTTTGGTGTGCAGCGCTGGGCAGAGGCTAGAGGTTGCCGGAATTCGATTTGGAGCAGATCGGGTCTAGTGCTACAGGAGGGTCGAGTCTGCAGGCGGTCTGGGTAGCGAGGCAGGTCTGGGCTGTAGGGGGAGGCGAAGGTGAGCAGTAGCGCGCTGGGATTGCTTCCTTAGGCAGTGAGGCCGGTCTGGGCTATAGTCCGGCAAACTGGGAATGCACAGAGGAAGAAGAAGATGAGAGGAGGAGAGAGGTGGGTGGAGAAGGAGAGTTTGTAAACTATTATACATATATTATTTTTGTTTATAATATTGCAATACCATGCAAGTGGTCTGGTGGTTGGGCCTTTGCAAATGAAAGGTGTTGATGTGGGTTCGAGTCTCCCAAACCTCAAAGATTGGAATTTATTTTGGATTTTTTCATATTTGGTTGGCCAGGGTCAGTTTGGGAATTTCACTTCTGTGTGGGCCCCACCTGTGCTGACTTGGAACACCACGTTATCAACTAAATGGCTGAAATTGACGGAATTATAACGGAAGGACCTATTGGACGAGAAATGATAGTGTAGGGGTGTTTTTGATGAAATTAAAAGTCGAGAGACTGAATTGATGTTTGACCCATATCACAGGGTAGGCCTGGCAACGGGCGGGTATAGTGCGGGTACGGGTCGGGTTTTTAACGGGCCGACCCCGGTAAAAACCCGTTAAGTTAACGGGTTTCGCGGGCTTAACCCGACGGGTTTGCGGGTTTTCCGTTGGAACCCGTTAACAATTTTTTTTTTTAATTAATTTTTTTTTATTTAAAAAAAAATTAATTTTTTTTTTAAAAAAAATCCGTTAACAAATTAAAAGCATTAACATTAATGCAGCATGCAATTAAGGAAAATATTAAAATTTAAGCAAATAACTTGGAATCAAGCCTAACAAAGCTTAGATAATCATCGTCGATTCAACTATACTTCTCCATGATAGGATTAGCTATGTCCTCAGGAGGGTAATTGTTTATGGAGCTCTCTCTCTGACATTGACATAATCAAGGGGCCTTAGTACATTTAAAACCTGCTCCAAAGCCACACTCATTAGAATCCTATCACCCCTCTTAAGCCTTTGTTTGGCTTCCATGTATCCCAAAGCATACCAAAAGCCAGCAGCTGATGTGTTACCAAATCTGTAAAGCGCCATTCTAGATGGCTCAAGATCATAGTCGCTTAATGATAAGCTCTTACCTAGCCCATTTATAATTTCTCTTCCACCAGGGTGGAGACAGAAGTGTTGAATTCCAGCCTTTATATTCAAACTGACTCCAACTGCTTCTAGATTTTGGCATTTGGTACTGCTGTTTTTCTGAAGCCTAGAAGCCACCAGGTATCGGATTATTTCTGTTAGTGGAGGCACTTTTGGCACAAAAACTTGGAGGTTCACTGTGAAAGCAAGAGCTGGTGCTTCTGTGAGGTGTTTGGTAAGTCGAAAGCCTAGATGTCCACTTTCATCTTCAAGTTGTATGCAACATTCATAAGCCTTGTCACTTGAGCCAATCTGGGTTCTGACCAACCACTTCAATTTCAACATTGCTAGGTGTTGAAGGGATCTTCTATTTGTGAACAACTATAAATTGGGACTTCTCCTCTTTAAATTGTGAAGGCATCTTCTCCTCTTTCCTCCACAGATATAAATTGGGACTCATCATTTAAACTCATCTACAAAAAAAGAAACGAAAGTGACTTCTTAACAACGTAGTCGTCGAACACACATCCAAAAACTTGCAATGAATAAACTTCGGATGAGAGCTTAAAATGGAAATACTATAATTAGAGTTCCATAAAAGTAACAGGCCACCGGAATGCCCAACCAGAGGAACACAAAATAGTTACAAAAAGGCAACTTAGTAACCAAGTTCTTTGCTGTATCCTCATCTATCATAGTATCTACTAAACATAAGACATCAAACACCATAAGATATATACATATATATCGTACTCACAGCCATATCTCCATGTCCAGAATCAAAACTACTACCAGAACTGCCAGTTAAATATAATATCAGTAACCCTCTTTTACAGACATGCTAGTTCAACTTCAAAGGGAGAGAAAGAAAGAAGAAACTAGTTCTTCAGGGCATCATTATCTAAACACCAACAGTTTGCATACAAAACCAGCTTGAAGTTAATCACTCAAGCACAAATAAAACCAACTTCAAATCAAAAACCAATCCCCAATTCAACAAAACAAAACTCCAAAATTCCTCTGCCTTTTCAGTTCCCAAAGTCACCCAGAAAGCTCAAACATGATCGGAAAACCCAGAACCAAAAAACGATCAGAAAGTTTCAGTCTGTTCATATTACCAAATCTAGAAATTGAAGCAAACCCAAATCACTATTTACACAGATACAAAGACTGCAAGGAATCAAAGAAAACCCAAAGCAAAAGACAGATCCATGCAATACCATGACAAATTGGGTGCGCAGAGAGAGATGAGAGATATAGAGAGAGAGAGAGAGTTGGGATTTGGGTGACGGAAGTGAATGGGAGGTTGCTGTGCTCAGAGTGGGTTGAGTTCCAGAGAGAGAGTTGCGTTTTGGTGAATGACGGAAAGGTCGAAACTCAAAGTAGGTTTGTTTGGAAGTAAACGGGTTCCACGGGTTCCAGTGGGTTTAGCACGCAAGGCCCGTTAATTTGCGGGCTTTTTGCGTGCGGGCTTTTTTAGCACGAATTTAATAAATGGACGGGTTCGTGCGGGCTTTTACTGTGCGGGTTTCGGGCGGGTTTACGGGTCACGGGCTCAGATGCCAGGCCTATCACAGGGTACTAAACAGTAATTAGCCCTCCAAGTAGAGTGAACAAAGAAAATTGTAGGGTGGCAATAGCCGCACCCTACCCATATGTAAATTATGGTCTAACATTGCCAACTGGTTTGAAATAGAATCTAAAAGAACCTACCCAATAGTGTAAATTAATACCCTCCCAATAAAACTCAATAAACTTTTATTACCCCCCAATAAAAGGTTTTAAATTGATGTAATCTCCTCATTTTTCTCCTCCAAAAATGCTTGAGATCCCAAATAATTTTACCAAATATTAATATCAAATGATGTGGCAGGTGCCATATCATCAAACTATTTTTAGCATATATTCTTATTTTATTTTTATTCTTTAAAATAAAAAGAGCTATAATTAAAAGTTATTGTTGTTTAATAAAAAAATATGTATATGATAAACAATAGAAAAAGAAAGAAAGAACCTTAAACAAAACCCTTCAATCATGGAGACTTTAACATGCAATTGTAGTAGAAGGCTATCAGTCAAAACATAAAAAATAGAATACGAAGTTGTGTATGACTTAATTCATTAGTTGACCGACAATTGAATAATGATCCGTTACTATTAGTGGTGGTAGTTTTCATTCTAGAAATATATATATGCAGTGATGGCCATGGAGCAATGATGATTTTCAATTGATAACCGGATCTATCTCTACTGGGTTTCATGTTCTTACATTGTTAAAAGAAGGTAGAAATAGATGTACTACTATATATGCAGTCTACTAGATTTGATGTAATTTCTTTGCGCTATTCTCCTCCAGATTTCTTTGTCCTTTAGATTCTACAGATTTGGTTGTTTTTTGTTTGAGGAAGGGCGACATCAAATTTGGTTGTTTGGTGAACCACCTTTTTTTTTTTTACTAATTAATTAGTTTATAAATAAAATCAATGAAATTTGTTGGAAATTATTAAATTGAATGTCTTGACATGTAAGATGCCAACTCAGATGCCACATAATTTGGTATTGATTTTTGGTATAATTTTTTGGTGTCTCTAGCACTACATTTGTCTAATTTTGAAAAAACTAATCCTCTTTCCTCTCAATAAATTTTTATTCCCCCCAATAAAACCGGATAAACTTTTATTGCCCCTAATAAAAAGTTTGAATTGATGTGATTTTTTTTTTCTTAAAAATTTTACATTTTTACTAGCATCTTAAAATTTTTATAAAAATTTTTTAGAGCTTTTTACTAAAAACTACAATGAGCTATAGTTTATTCTCACAAGCAAGATTCAAAATTTGTAACCCATGCGGTGATAAACAGTAACAGTCCATCTACACAAAAATAAAAGGGCACAGTAACTTCTAATTAATTACGAGAATTGCCAAAGCCTTCATTTCTATTTTCTCCTGAAAAAAAAAAAAAAAAACACTATCAAATCTATTTCTCCCAAAATCAAAACCTCTCTTCCATTCCGGCGAAATTAGGCCTCTCGAAGCTTGGCGGTGAGGGTCAACAATGAAGCTAGGTGGCGCGGTAGCGAAGCTAGGCGCGAGGAGGCTAGGTGGTAAAGCTAGGCATGGCGAGGCGAGGCGGTGAAGCTTAACGCAGCGAAGCTAGGCGCGATGAGGTTGGGCTGCAATGTTAGGCGAGGAGAGGCTAGGGCTTGAAGGTCAGTTGCCTATTGAGAGTAAGTAGCTTAAATTGATACCTTAAAGGTCAGTAGCCTGAGAAATTTCTAGTTACTGAGGGTCAGTAGCTAAAATCTCTGATTTTTGTGCTTGTTTTGTTGAATTTTGTAGATCTCTTTATCTCTTTTGCTCATGCGATCTGTCAAAAGTTAGGGTTTCAAATCTCAGTTGATTATTTTAGCTCGTATTCTAATCCTTGTGATTTGTTATCATATTACAGTCTTGGATTGTGTTTATCATCTATTTATCTGGTGAAAATTGAAGCACCAAGTGTTTTTTTGCCTTAGAGATGCATATATGGAACTAATCATATTGAGGGTCAGTATCTTATTGAGAGTAATATTTTTATTTTTTATTCATTTATTTATTTTGACAATGCTCTGTAACAATGATATTTTGACAAGCATGTCATCTTTCTTGATGAATTATTAGGCTTTATTCTACTTTTCTATTTCATTCTTGTTGTTACTGATTTTCATTATGATGCATAGAACAACTTCTGGTTTTAGATCATATTTTGTTATGCTATTTTGTTTGTGATTTGGTCATTTGCATTCTTATATGCTATATATGTATGTTGAGTTGTGGAAGAATTTATAAACTTTAGTACATCTAATTCTGAAAAAAGCCAGCCTACTAATCCTATTGAGGGTCAATAACCTACTGAGGGTTAGTAGTCTATTGAGGAACAATAGCCTATTGAGGATTAGTAGCACCAATCACAAAGCCCGATTCTCTATAGGATTAGTTTGAAACAGTGAGTGGTATACACTTGAGTGGAATGAGGTAATGTAACTGAGTGCATGTTGCATTCACTGTGTTTTATGCAATCTCAGTAGTAATTTTGTGTAAGGCAAGTTAGATTTCCTATTTGAGATCTGCATTGATGCAAAGGCATGCCCTCTGTTTATGAATTTAGCTAGCTCCACCTGATATAGTCATCTTATCAATTCTTTAAATGTGTTTCAATAGCTTTAGAATTTCATTAAAGTTGCATTCAAACAATCAGAGCTCCATTCAAATCAAAGCTCCAATATGCTTTCCGCAAATTCACGATGAAGCTCAAATTCACGACTGAAATCAAAGCTCCAATATGCTTCCAACGAATTGCTCTTCGAGTTTTTTCAGAACTTTGAAAATGACAGTTTCGTAATTTACTTGTTAACATAAGTTATGTAAGAAATCTGGGTTATCTGGCCTCAAGGAAATGGACTTTGAGCATGGACCTTGCACACTATCGCAAGGAAAATATGAAAAACAGGCCTGCTAATGATAAATTTTGGGCAAAAAGTGTAGGTAGTGGTAATTTGCTATTAAAAGAAAACATCTATTGCAAAATTTGTTTGTATTTGGATGTTTAAAGCCCAATGCGTTAGTTTCGTTTGTTTGGTGTTGTCGCTGGGCTGTGATCCCATTCAACCCACTAATTCTCTTTATCTGCTACGTTTCCGTTGGAAGAATTGTAGTCGTTTCTTCTAAGTTGATCAAAATTTGAACAATGTTCAAAGAAATATACTTCAGTACATTAATGTATCGATACATCAAGCACTACAACAAAATCAGGCATTAGTGACCAAATTGTCAGTGACCACACCAATGTTTGTCACAAATGCTATTGAATTAGTGACCAACATTTAGTAGTGGTCACTAACACTTTTACGACTAATTAAATTCATTTACCCGCCCATCATTCAATTTTTAATGACCAAAGGTTTTAGTATTAGTGACCAATCATATTTGGTGACTAATGTTCTAAGACTTTTTAAGGCGTGGTTCTGGTTTAGTGACCAAAATTTTTCAGGAGGGAGTTTTTCACTTAAATCTTAGAGTAGCGCGCGTTTCTTAAAACATGGCTTTCAAAATAAAATTCTTTTCCAAGCGCGGCATTCCAAAGCACTATTTTAAACCCGGAATAAAGATAAAATCCTTGGTTCGGGAGACACGCCCCTCTTTTATCTTCATCATCCTCCTCCCTCACTCCTCTTCTCACCCAGTCGCCCTCAACACCCTCCCTCACATCCGTCTTTATCCAAACCAATCCTTGCCTCAATTCGGACCACTTCGACAGCCCGTTCGAGTCTCTGACGGTGTCGCTCGACCTTAATTTGCGCGATCGTCAATTCGCTGGACAGCACTCCCAAAGTTAGCCGCCGTGTTATGGGCTTCTGGCAATTACGATTGGTGGATATCATGGATTACAGGTTTGTTTTTGGCAAGTAAAGCTTTGAGATTTCTGTATGTGGTGGGATTTACGAATTGGGGATATTTTGTGATTTTGAATTTTTGGGTGTTTCATTGAGTTTTTGTTGCAGGACCATATAGAGGAAGCTGAGGTATCATTTGCTATGGGAATCTTAGGTATCCATCAACACATGAATCTGAAGCTTTATTTCTTCATTTATTTTTTTGTTATATTCATGGGTCTATTTCATCTCTTTCAGAAAAGTTTTAATACTTTTTTTCTTTTATTTTGTTATCATAATAGGGATTCATAGTGTGCTTATGTGGAATTCATTGGAATTAAGTGACTTGAGAAGTATTAGTTATTAAGGAAATTTTTTGACTTGAGGTTCCATCAGATTAAAGATTTCTCTAAACTTTCAACTATATCTTTGTACTGTCAATGAATTCCGTTTTTTTTTTCAATTATTTTGTGCTCTCAGAATCAGCGGATACATTGATTATGCTTTTGTTGATATTTGGTTGTGATTGATTTTGCTTGCAGGTTTTGCTTGCTGCTACTGTTTTTCTTTGAAGTGATTTATCTGTTAGATCGTCCGTATTCCAGGTGAGCGTTTTTTGAAGGTTTGTAGATAATTTCATAGCATAGGTGGTTGGATATTGAGTTTCTTAAGCGAGACTCAATTAGATTGTGCTGTTTTGTATTGCAATTAACAAGAGAAAGGTAAACTGAGTCAAGATACCTACACCATCGATGTCATTCAGTTTATCTAACTGGGGCCATGGTTGATTTAGTTGTTTTACACAAGAAGAAATACGATTTTTGTTTCTGACAATAAACAAAAAAGTATGAGTCGAAAGCTTAAACAGCTCATCAATAATTTTCTTTGGAGCTGCCTAGAGAAACCCAGATAACAAGGAAATTGTAATTACCAGCATGCTTAGGCAGAGCTCACCAATTTCCATGACCATAAGTTTGGATGTAGGAGATGAGAATCTGGTCTTCTTCAGTAGTCCATGGCCCCTTCTTCAACCCCATTTTCTCGCAGCAAGGAGCTCTCACCATGTTTTCTAGTTTGAGTGAAAGATGGAATGAAGAACTATTTTACTCTATTCCAATGTTCTCTTGAGTTTCTCAATTCTCACACTGCCAAAAAATAATCTTGGCCATCTATTTTGGTCAAGAACAATCAGGCCTATCTATGTAGCCAGCTATGCTTCAAAATTGTCCTGCATGATTTCATAAAGTTATATGGTCAACCCACTTTACCTAGAATTTTGATGCCAAAAGATGGCTTTGGTAGTCCAACATTCTTAGGTGGGCAATGGTAACTAAGATGTTGAGATTATTCACAATGTTCTTTTACTTTTCAAGATTGATAAAGTTCCTTGAGTGGCTAATACTATTTCTAAGACTCAAGAGGTTCTTCTACCTATAAAATTTCTATTTGTACATATTTTGATAGGGCAATAGAGTGATCGATGCTTATATATAGTTGGCTGCAACAGGAAACTTGAGCCAAAGTTGGTTTTTGTAACAGGGAACTGTCCTATAATATTCCTAAGAGTTTAAGGATATTGTATATTAATTAAAGATTAATTGTAGGATAAAAGAGAGCATTTTTAGCCACCCATATACTTCATTTGTTTAGCCAGTAGTTGATATTACTTCTAATGTTCATGTCAGGGATTCAAAGCAGCTTGCATTCAAATGAAAATCTCTCTCCCTAGGTAAAGGTCTTCGCTTTCTGACAGTAAGGTATTCTAATCTGTTAACTGATTTGATTTGCTGTGTTTTTGTTCTTTTTATCTGAAATTTTCTAAGTGATATTGTTTCTTTCAATCATTCTGTGCTCTCAGAATTAGCAGACGTATTGATTATGCTCTTTTTGATATTGGGTTGTGATTGATTTTGCTTGCAGTTCTATTGGTAAAGGTGAAGATGCAACAAGTTGATCAATATTTGACAGCAACGCTGATTGTGAATCTTTGACTGCCCAGTTGAGAGAACAGCTCCTGTTGTCAACAATGCTGAGGTCAAGCTTCAATTTTTTCATCGTATGGATCTGACATATTATATACCTTTCTTTTATAAATAGATTCAATATTTGTTTGATCTATGAAAATGATATAGGTGTTTCTCGTTCTTTCTTTTGTTATAGGATCAGCAAATTTCATATATACAGATCTACATATATGAATTGGTTATAAGTTTTTTTTTTTCTTTCTGTTTATGCAAAACTGGAGCCAAGGGGAAGAGAAGCATTTGGGTCTAGGTTTTGATCAGGTGCAATGATATTGATCCAATTAGGTGTGTTTTTCCTTCTTTCAATTCGATCTGAATTAAATCCTTATGCTGTAAATTCAGAATATTAAAATACCTGTGTCGGCTTTAGATAGTGCTTGAGAATGCAAAATTAGACCCAATTATCATTTCTTATGAGTATATTCTTAGGGGTCGTCAACGGGCCGGGCCGGGCTTTATTAAAAATCAAAGGATCCAAGCCCGTCCATATAAAGCGGGCCTTGCGGGCTTTTTCGGGCCGGGCCGGGCTTGGCCTTGCGGGCTTTTTTGGGCCGGGCCTTGCGGGTTTTATTTATAAATAAATATTTAAAGACACAAGTATTTTTTTTTTTAATCAAGCTTTGGAAATTCAATGGATAATGATCAAATACAACCAAAGATAACATATCTATATAACTATATTGTACCCAAAAAAATCTATATTTATATATAGATACTAATTTATTGATAAATAAATTTTTAAAGACAGTAATTTTTTATAAATCTATATTTATATATCATACACTCCAAAGAGCAACCCCTATCAATTCAAAGAAAATGAAAAAACCGACCGTTGGATGAGTTTATTACAATAAATTATGAGTGTGGTAAAAAATTTAGCCAATTTCACCATATTTTCGAATCTGATCAGATTAGTCAACCGTAGACACTTATATGTTTTATTGGTTGACCGATGCCGTGACAACCTCGAAACGTGCTTATTTTTTCACATCACATTTGTATATATTCCATCAATGGATGTGCGTGGACATAAGATAAAAAAAAATTAATTTTAATTACAAACACATTGGTCTATATCAATTTTCCTCCTAAAGTTGTATGACATATTCATTGTATTTAAATTGTTTAGGTTCATTCTAAAGCAATCATGAAGTGGAAAATGAATTCAGAGAAACCAACCGCTCGATTGAGAGATTGTAATGTTTTATGGTGGTTGTAGAAAATCCAGCCAATTTGGTTGTCGTTTCGAATTCGATCAACTAGGTCAAACTTAGTTACTCTTATAAACCTATATTTATATATCATACTCCAAAGAGCAACCCATATCAATTCAAAGAAATGGAAAAACCGACCGTTGGATGAGTTTATTACAATAAATTATGAGTGGTGGTAAAAAATTTAGCCAATTTCACCATATTTTCGAATCCGATCGGATTAGTCAACCGTAGACACTTATATGTTTTATTGGTTGACCGATGCCGTGACAACCTCGAAACGTGCTTATTTTTTCACATCACGTTTGTATATATTCCATCAATGGATGTGCGTGGACATAAAATAAAAAAAATTAATTTTAATTACAAACACATTGGTCTATACCAATTTTCCTCCTAAAGTTGTATGACATATTCATTGTATTTAAATTGTTTAGGTTCATTCTAAAGCAATCATGAAGTGGAAAATGAATTCAGAGAAACCAACCGCTCGATTGAGAGATTGTAATGTTTTATGGTGGTTGTAGAAAATCCAGCCAATTTGGTTATCGTTTCGAATTCGATCAACTAGGTCAAACTTAGTTACTCTTATAAACCTATATTTATATATCATATACTCCAAAGAGCAACCCATATCAATTCAAAGAAAATGGAAAAACCGACCGTTGGATGAGTTTATTACAATAAATTATGAGTGTGGTAAAAAATTTAGCCAATTTCACCATATTTTCGAATCCGATCGGATTAGTCAACCGTAGACACTTATATGTTTTATTGGTTGACCGATGCCGTGACAACCTCGAAACGTGCTTATTTTTTCACATCACTTTTGTATATATTCCATCAATGGATGTGCGTAGACATAAGATAAAAAAAATTAATTTTAATTACAAACACATTGGTCTATACCAATTTTCCTCCTAAAGTTGTATGACATATTCATTGTATTTAAATTGTTTAGGTTCATTCTAAAGCAATCATGAAGTGGAAAATGAATTCAGAGAAACCAACCGCTCGATTGAGAGATTGTAATGTTTTATGGTGGTTGTAGAAAATCCAGCCAATTTGGTTATCGTTTCGAATTCGATCAACTAGGTCAAACTTAGTTACTCTTATAAACCTATATTTATATATCATATACTCCAAAGAGCAACCCATATCAATTCAAAGAAAATGGAAAAACCGACCGTTGGATGAGTTTATTACAATAAATTATGAGTGTGGTACAAAATTTAGCCAATTTCACCATATTTTCGAATCCGATCGAATTGGTCAACCGATATGTAGAATATATATATATATGCACATATTCTATATAGAATAATAGAATTATAAGAACTTCCACACACACACACACATATATATATATACATATTATATATATATATATATATAAACACACACACACATATATATATTATAATATATATAGAATATAAACACACACACACACACACATATATATATATATATATATATCTCTATATAGATATATAGAAAAACACACACACACACACACACACACATATATATCTCATATATATATATATATATATATATAAACACACACACACACACACACATATATAAATAATATACATATATGTACACACACACACATATAATATATATCTATATATATATTTATTATTATGCGGTAATGCATATATATCTTTTCTATATATATATAACACCCACACACACACACAGATATAATATATATATATATATAAACACACACACAAAATAATATCTATGTGTGAGTGTGTGTATATATATTTATCCACACCACACACATATCTACACACTATCTATATATATATATAAATAAAATATTTTACGGGCTTTTACGGGCCGGGCCGGGTTTTTGCGGGCTTTAGGCGGGCCGGCCCTCGGCCCACCGAGGCGGGCTTTTGCGGGTTTTTTGACGGGCCGGGCCGGGCTAAAAGCCCTCAGGGCCGGCGGGCCTCCATCGGCCCACTTGATCCGCGGGCTTTTTGATGAGGCCTATATATTCTAGGTGGATTGTTAGCTTCTTTGCTGGGCTCTGTTTTCTTCACGATCATTAGTACTACATTGGTGGAAACAAAAAGGTCAACGATTTAAGCGGATTAGTGAACAGTAGTGGGTTTGTAAGTGGTATTTGAGAAGGCTTAAGAAGTACAATATGTGATTACATAGACGTTGTCTAAAGTGGCAAGTTTAGGTTTCAGCTTTCTATGTTGTGCTAGCTTGACCTTTAATATGTGGGTTTTGACTTGACCACACAGTTTGCTTATTGTTATAGGAACGACGCCGTGTACATGCTATCGTAAGAGACTTGACTGAGCTGGTGAGCTATTGCAGCTTAGGGGTTATCTCAAATTGATTGAGTTAGGTCTTAAGGGTAAGCAATTTAGAGATCCTTTATTGTTCTTGCAATAGTTTCCCATAGTTTATGCTCTTATTGAATGTTAAGTCAGCAGACATTGGTTTTTAATCAACAATATCTATTTGTAGTTGCAGATTGTGCAAATGTATCTACTTTTGATGTTGTTATATTATATATTTAACAGTGAGTGTACTTGCTGGTGAAGTAAGTTGGTGAAAATTCAGTACGTTATAATATGTAGTTAATCTTGACAATGCATTTGACCTTTAGTCAAGAGTTACTTTATCATACAGTCAAAACTAATATACCTTAATCTCCTCCTATAGCTAATTAAGTAATGGTTACATTTTCAGGTGGTTGTGCACAAACTTCTATTGTTTTCATTAGATGATCCTCATCGGAAAATCTGTACAGCAATTAGTATGGTTGTAGCATCAATAGCAAGTTATGATTGGCCAGAAGATTGGCCGGACTTATTACCATATCTAATGAAGTTGATTAACAACCAAACCAATATGAATGGACATAAGCCTTTCCAATTCATGATCTACCAACTCTATCTTGATTCTATTTGTGTGGCCAAAATGAGTCTATCAAAAACATTTAAGTTTTTTAAATTGTTTATTGTGCTTTTTCATATTTGTGACTTTGACAAGTTTCTTCTGCTTTAGATTTACACATTTCCTAAATTTTGCAGTGCATGGAGCTCTTAGATGCTTGGCTTTTCTCTCTATGGACTTGGATGATATAGTGGTCCCGAAACTAATTCTCGCTTTGTTCCCATGCTTGCTTACAATTGTATCATCTCCTCAGGGTAGTACCCTCCGTCTTCTTTTCCAATTAATTGTCTTCGAGCTCTATTCTATTTGAAAGGCAAGTAAAGCTCCTTTGTAGAATGCCTGTTGTTGATATATTTGAGTCTCATATTATTCTGCCTATGAACTGTGGTTATTTTAAGAGGAAAACATTTCATGGCATTTGTGGTACCTGATTGTTAATGCAGTTTATGTGTACTTTTCTGTCATGGCATCTCAGTTGGATGATTTTTGTTTCCATCAGTTAACCATGTGGTCTATTGTGGGATTTGTATGTGCAGGTGTATGACAAATATTTACGCACAAAATCCTATTCAATTGTTTATTCATGTATTGCCGTGATGGCGGTGATGAGTGGTGTATATAAGGTATTTGATTTGTTATCTATTCTGGGAAGTTACGATCTGAAGTGCGGTAAATTAAGCTTCTTCTATTATGAATTAACAGATTAAGATGTTTATGTCATAATTTGATAGTTTCCTTGATTGTGTAGTGAAGGTACAACTTCACCTATCAAACTATAAAACAACTGAAGAAAGAACATTGCATTATCTGCTGTTTTCTAGTTTTCCATTGTAATGATTGATTGTGTATGTTGGTATCATCGATGTCAGTTACTTCAGTTGGACAATGTCAATGTCTACTTCAATAGTTTATATTTTATCAAACTTAGCCTAATGCCTTCTCATTTATAGTACATCATGTTGGTTAATATGTGTTCTTATAATGCAGAATGGTGAAGAGGCCGGGTGTCAGTTCAGAGGTAGAAATCTCAATGCACATCAATTACAAATGTTACATGTGAAGAGTTGCAAAAGCATGTCCATCTTTCTCATGGATTTTGTTGTCATGGAAGTGTTGAAATTGTTTTAGGTTTTTAAATTAATTTTCAAGAGACATGTCACTACAACAAAAAACCTCATTTGCGAGAAACAAATTCCTCGCTAAAAACAGACATTTCATCGCGGAAGTACTTCTGCGAGGAAATTCTTTTCGTCTTCAATTCGTCGGAGAATGCTCGTCAAGAAAAGGTTCAGCGACGAAAAAACAATGTCCTCGTCAAACCCTTTCCGTGATGAAATCTATTTGTCTCGCTGTTATTCTATAGCGACATTTTCTTTCCTCACTCAAACCCATATTTTTTTCTCGATAAAAAAGTTCAACGATTAGAAAATAGTCGTTAAATATATTTTCCGACATACTAGATTTCGTCGCGAAATTAATTATTTCCTCGCCAATGATAATTAAAATTAAAAATGTAAATAAATAAAATATTTAAACTACTTTTTCTGCGACGAATTTTCGTCGTTATAAGCTTTGGGTGAGGAAGATTTTTCTCGCTGTAAACTTTTTTTAGCGAGGATATTTTGTTTCATTGTACCATGTATTCTTTCAGCGAGAAAAAGTTTTCTCGTTAAAGATACTTAACAACGAGGAAACCATTCCTCCCTAATTGTACTCAATGACGAGGAACTTTACTTTTGTCATTGTAGGTTCTCTTGTCCATAATGAGAAAATTCATTTTTATTGCATTTGTTTGGTTATGGCGAGAAATAAGATGAGTAGACAAAAGAAATATATACTAAAATTAAAAGTAATAACTCAAAGTATTCCCTTACAATAAGTACTAATTCAAAGTAGTTATATCAATACTATATACTAATTCAAAAGAGTTTAGGGGTCCTCCTCAATTTTGTTTTTGGCATCCTCTTGATCACTTCCCTAAATCTTGGAATCTCTTCTTCCCTTGCACTTGGAACTCGTCACTAGAAATGAAAGTCCTCTTTTAGATATTTTGTAGAGAGCTTTAGCACCTGCAGAGCATGGCAACAGGAGCCCACTTACGGATCAGAGCCTGCAATTAATTAGATGTGAAGATGAATTAAATTTTAGCCACACATACGACTCCATATGAACTATACATATGACCCAAATGCTTGACAAAAACATCTCACTCTGAAGTGCTCATAGCAGATTGGAGAAATTTTCCTCATTGAAACAAATACAGCTATGAAAAAGACTAAATTGTACAAAAAACAAGAAAGCTGTAGAAATTAAAGAAGAGCAATAATAAATAAAGACAACCCTAAATAAGCTTAGCAATAGCAAAAGCATACATCACCACCATCAGGCACAAGTGATAAATATTGTGAACCCCCACAAGCACAGAAGGTTGTTTCAGTAGATAAAGAAAATTCCACTGTCATGTAATGCCTCATCTACCAATATGCTACCATAAAACACTAAAACCGTACAAGTGATTTGGTATTGAAACAAACAGTGTAGTACTGGAGAGCTTGCATGCAACATTGTTCATACAAGTACAATGGGAATCATATTAATTAAACATAATGATCCAGAGCAATTCCAATCTATAATTTTGATGTCACCAAGGAAATGGTATAGACTACTTTGTATGATATACAAATCAAATAAGACTAATCTGTAACACTAACCTGTTGATTCAAGTCTCTTGCCTTATCTGCATATGCACGAGACTTTGATGTTAAACGATTAGACATTTGGCTGACCTCTACAAAATTCAAATTTGGGAGCTATTTTATCACTTATACAGAAGCCAAAACCTTCCCTTTAGAAGCAAACAGAAAACTTACAGTCCAACTTTTCACCGACGCCAAGAACTTCCTGAACATTGCAAGTCATTATTTGGTGGACTTCATAGAGTTCATTATTCAACTTTGAAATAGTCCGGTGAGTACAAGTGTCCTGGTACAATTTCTTGGTTCTCTGTATGAATGTATCTTTTAAACATAAAAAGTAAAAGGAAATCAAACTCAGAAAAAGAAGCACCAAAACATAAAGCAAAATTACATAATTTCACATAAATATGAAAGAGTTCAAGTTATGGCAGTAAACCTACCGAATTTAATAAAAGCATATATGGTCTTGCAGGTGCTAAAGCTCCCTACCTAATGATTAAGAAGGTCATGAGATTAGCTATCGAAACTTTCAATAGCAAAAGAGTGTGTTAACTCCATATGGTGGATCAAAAAGGCTATTTTTGAAATTTGTTTTTATGTATTAATGTAATCTGAGAACTAGGACATTTTAGTACTTCTTTACTCTATTATCCTTGTTAGAAGGAGTTTTAGACCCCCACAAATTACTCTATGGAGTTAAAATAAACAAAAATAAAGCATTGTAAAGTGGAATTGGCTAATGTGTTAGCAATGTCCAGAGCTTGTCATTATGAAGGAACCTGTCACAGAGAGAATCAATCCAAAAACACACAATGATTCAAACAACACTTGCACTTAACACCGTAAAATTCATGCTCCGACCCTAATCTTGCAAAGTAAACAGGCAAATTTTAAATTTTCAGTAGCAAAAGTTGGTACTTACTGAAAGCCTGACGAAATTATTAACTTGCAGCGTCATACATCCATTGATCACATATCCATACACAGAAAAGAAAAGAAAACCAGTATTATTTGGTATTGAAATACAGAACATAAACATCATTGAACTGAAATGAAAGCTCATTGAGAAAGGGACGTACCTGGCTAATTGAATAGAGGCAAGATTTGGTGGCAATTACTGAAGCCATGTTTGGTAAATTTTATAGGCAAAAATGCAGCTAATTGAATCGAGGCATATCTTTGCCTCCCTCCCTATTTCAATTCAAGATGAAAAATAAAGACAAAAAGAGACAAAAAACTCCAACCCAATTACAATTCACCAAACACTTCTCTCTTTCTCACTCACAACTCGACATTGCCATAAGCCGCAAACCAGACAATCCAAAGCCCACTTGATTCAAAAGCCATTAAAGCACAAGAACAGAGCGAGTACCCACCTTTTTGCTGTTAATCAAAAACCCAAAAAGGAGGAGCAATCTTTAAACCCCAGGAGAGTCATGAGCGTGTGGTGAAGGGTGTATCGTAATCGATGCCATGATCAACACTGCCAACCGCTTCGTCGTCGACCAACAACAACGCCTCTTCACAACCCTTCAAGCCTTCATATCTTTATCCTTGTCTGTAAGATTGAATTGGCTGTTATACTGTTTAGAGAACCTAATAAAAGAGTTGAAGTTACAGACATACCTGAAGGGAGGGACTGAAGTGAAGCCAAACTCTCAATACCAGATCGGTTCTCCAGTGATAGAGCAAACCCAACGAAAAATTGAAGGAAGCCTCTGTTTTGGTTGATTGAGATCTCCCCGATCGCCATTAGGAAGCCTATTGATCACCCATGCAGTCCAGTTTTTCAGTTTACCCCCAAACCCCAGTCGAGCACTCAAACCCATTTCTTCTGTTCTTTAGGGTTTTTTGTCGTGTTACTCTTCTGACTGATTTTTTACCTCCCTATTTCGGCACATTTTTGTTGTTATTGCCGCATTCAAGTCCCGCTTTTTATTTTTATGTTTTCGAAACCCGCCTTCTCTAATTCTTTTTCTTACCTCAACAATATAAAGTTTAGATTTAGGGATTAGAGATTAGGGTTTAGGGTTTAGGATTAAGCGTTTAGGGATTAGGGGTTAGGTTTTAAGGCTAATGTTATATATGATAATGGCTAACTAAATGATTATTTTGAAAAATGTTTTGCATATACAATCTATGTATGAAGATCTAAATATTTTTCATAGACAATCTATGTATAAAGATCTAAAGTTTGAAGGGTTAGATTGTCAAAATTAAATTGCATAGTGTGTAGCGTCTAGAGTATGACCCCCTATGCAATCATATTTCTACAATCCAAACCATTCGACTTGTAAGACACCACTCCTTGATCACTATGCAAAATTTCAACTCAATTGGGAACCAATTTACTATTTATGATCATGATGATAATAACGGTTAATACTGAACAAAGTGTGTTCGATTAGTTATTTCTTCCAAGGTCAACACCTTAATGAAATATGAGGTGTCCTAAAAATAAATCAGTTTGGATCTTCAAATCATAATGGTCCCATATGCAATTTCTTAACATGTGAAGATGTCATGTATACAAAGTGGACGCAAAATTAATGACAAAGAAACGGATTGAGAATATAAGTCATATATATATATATATATATATGACCCTTCTAGTGAGAGATCCTTTTTTTTTTGGCTTTTTTAAGGGATCGCTCACTAGAAGGGCCTAAAAACTGAACGGTCGAGATGTCGAAATGCGATAAAAAAAGTGAGTCTAATAAGCAATCCCTTAAAATGGTAAAAAAAAAAAAAATCCCTTAGTTGAAGGGCCCTCTATCTATGTGTGTGTGTGTGTGGATATATATATTTATATACACGTATACATTCAAGTAGTATAAAGATGAACTGGAATTAAATTAACTAACCAAGCAATCATTCCTAGTAGTCCTCTGATTATAGAGAGGTCAGGTGCAAGAGTCAATTGAAACATTCAGAAGAGAAAGTGTTGTTTAAAGAATTACAACTATAGTATTTATTTTAAAATATTTTGAAAAAAATCTGAAAAATGATAATTGTCAAGACTCGACCTCTGGATAGAAATAACTTTAGAAGATTTGAAAATTAATTAAATTAGGAGGGCAATTATGATAATTACAAAAAATATTTTTATTAAGAAAATTAAATAGAAAAGATCCCACAACCAACTTTTCTCTCCTAAGTATCTTTTCTGCAATAACTATTTTTTTTGTCTTTTTTTTTTTCTCAAAAAAAAAACTTTTATACATGCAGAGCACTTTGTAAACACACGGACTTTTAGCGAGGAAATCATACTTTTGTCGCCATTGAATTTGGCAGATTTTACATAATTTTTCGCCAAACTAACAACGACAAAATCGTTATTTCCTCACTAATTGCTTCTTTTGACGAGAAAATAGTTCCTCGTAAAACACAGACTTTTAGCTAAGAAACCGTACTTTTGTCACCATTGAGTTTGGCTAGTTTTACATAATTTTCCTCCAAAAAAATAACAATGAAATCGTTATTTCCTCGCTAATTGCTTCTTTTGGCGAGAAAATAGTTCCTCGTAAAACACAGACTTTTAGCGACGAAACCATACTTTTGTCGCCATTGAATTTGGCGGGTTTTACATAATTTTCCGCCAAACAAATAACGACGAAATCGTTATTTCCTCGCTAATTGCTTCTTTTAATGAGGAAATAGTTCCTCGTAAAACACAAACTTTTAGAGTGGAAACCATATTTTTGTCGCCATTGAATCTAGCGGGTTTTATATAATTTTCTGCCAAACAAATGACGACGAAATCGTTATTTCCTCGCCTATTTCTTCTTTTGACGAGGAAATAGTTCCTCATAAAACACGGACTTTTAGCGAAGAAACCATAGTTTTGTCGCCATTGAATTTGGCGGGTTTTACATAATTTTCCGCCAAACTAATAACGACAAAATCATTATTTCTTCGTTGAATATCGTTTTCGCGATGAAAAAATTCCTCACCCAAGTCTCATATTTCCTCGCTAATAACATGATGATTTTGGAGACCAAACTATGGTAACTTTTAGTGATGAACCGAAATCTTCGTCGTAGAAAGTGGTGTATAGTGAGGAAAATATGTTTCTCGCTGAAAATCTAATGACATTTAGTGAGGAATCATAATATTCCTCGTAAAAAGTGACATTTACTGAGGAAAATAAATTCCTCGCAAAAAACTTGGTCGCTAAAAATACTTTTTGTTGTAGTGTGTACTTGTGATCATGATCAGCAAGTGATAATGTGGATTGTTTTCAGCAATACAATGTATTTACTTTAATATAATTTCTATCATATAGAAGTTTCATTACTATTAGAGTTCTATTTTCAGCTACTTATTATTCGATTACTATTGTAGACATCAAAATCAAAAAAATCATGAGGTATTTTTTTTTTCTAGTGATCAAAACTTTAGTGGCCTACAGTTTGGTCACTAATATAGGCATGTTACTTGGGTTTTAGTGACCAAATCATGTGGTTTAGTGACCAAATCTATTACTTTCAGTGAGAAACTCTGTGGTCACTAATGTTTTCATGATGAGTGACCAAATAATTATGGTCACTAAATCTTTTCACATTAGTGACCAACAACCATATTTTGGTCATTTAATCGAATTAGTGACGAGTCTATAGTGACCACTCAGTGACCAACAATATTTGGTCACTAATCATATTTAGTGACCAAAATGACTATTTTTAGTGACCAATAAGGTGGTCATTAAAACCAGATTTTGTTGTAGTGAAGTAGACTAGATTCAATACAGATGTAGACTAACTCAGTATAAGAGTAGACTAATTCCATGCATGTCTACCCATATATGAGCTAATCTACGTCTATGTTGAACATAAACTATTTGATGTATCGGTACACATTAATGTACTTTAGACAATCCCATGTTCAAATCCTAGACCCAAACCGTGAAGCCTTACACTTTACCCCCATATCTTTGTTCATCATATAAATCGAGTCCTCAGCTCCGTTAGGGTTCGCGCCACCTTTACCATCACTGAAGAAGAAGACTACGACTGGGTCACGCCGGAATGTCGAGGTCAGTCTCTCTCTCTCTCTCTCTCTCTCTCTCTCTCTCTCTCCTCCCTCCCTCCCTCCCTCGCTCCCAAAGTCTATTTCGTCGTCACTGAATTGAAATCTTTGTATTGCTGTATCATTGGTCTCGTAGGATAGAGAATCACATATGAGTTTTTAGAAATGTTGCATATTTAGAGGTGTTTGCAGTTTTTAGGGTTTTACTAGTTTGGGATTAATTGCATGGACCAAAGATGATGTTACTTTCTAATTGATTTGATTTTGAATGCAATGAAATCAAAACAAGAGCACAAAGATTATCTGTCTCAGTCTGTATGTGTGAAAATTGCAGCAACAAATTTGAATCTGAAGCAAAGTTTGACACTTTTCCTCTGGAAATCCGTCAAGATATCTTTCTTAGACTACCCATTAAGTCTTTGATCAGATGCACAGCTGTGCGCAAGTCATGGAGATCAGTCATAAAAAACCCAAGCTTTATTCGCACCCACCTCCGCGGGACACGCAATTCTAATGAACAAAATGACACTCAACTCTTATTGATCCACGGTTTGGCTAAAACAGCTTTAAACTTTTATGACATCTTTAGTGGGGATGAAATACAGGAGCTTTACTCTTTGCATTATGATAACCCCGCGTTTGATGAGCACCGCAAGGTTGAAGTTCCAACTGTTGAGTTGGCGAATCCAGGTTTCCGTGTTGTTGGCACTTGTAATGGACTGGTTTGCCTTATAGATGATTTAAGGTCATATACGAACACCTACATATTGTCAAATCCATCTATAAGAAAGTCTGTGGCCCTTCCCAGGTCTAATGTTACATATTGCACTCATGGTGGAAAGTCTGTGGCCCTTCCCAGGCCTAATGTTACATATTGCATTCATGGTGGGTATGAAGCTTCTGTTGGGTTCGGTTTTGATGCCATGACCAATGACTATAAGGTTGTGAGGCTTGTCACTCTTTTGGATGAACATCCCCGACATGCCCCTTGTCAAACTGTAGTTGAGGTTTTTTCACTAGCCACGGGCTCTTGGAGCATTCTTCCTGACGTTGCTCCTCGATTTCAAATGGATGCACGCACTCCCCAGGCTTTTGTTAATGGGGCTCTTCATTGGCACGCAACACGGCAGAAAAAAGATTATTTTTACTATTTCATTTTGATATTTGATGTGAGAAGGGGCTTATTTCGCGAGATCCTGATGCCAGAGAGTTTGAAATGCGATACTCGATTAACATTGCAATTGTCTGTTTCTGGAGATGGGAAGTCCATTGCTCTGTTCAGCATGTATTCTAGTCATTTTTGTGCCGATCCTTTTTTTGATATCTGGGTAATGAATGAATATTGCATCCATGAGTCCTGGACCAAATTGATTCGACTCCGTCCACATAGGGCACCACATGAAATTTTCCCCTCAAGTAGTTTGCTCCCCAAAGCATTATGTTTCAGGAAAAGCAGTGAAGTAGTAGTGTCCAAACGAAGTGATATATTCTCCTGTTCCAGGCATTCTTCTTGTCCTCAGTATGAACTATTTTCGGTAGACCTTGAGAGCCAACAATTTAAAAGTCTGGGGATTTGTGGATGTAGTTATTACACTGTCAATTCTTATGAAGAGTTTGCTATTGAGGCAAAGAACAGGTAAGCTGGTAAGGTGATTTAAATGCTGATTTCTGTGGGTTTATTCATTTTTTTTTTTTATGCGTACATTGCTAATCCTACATGACACCATCAGATTTTAGCAACTTCAGCAAACTTTGTTCGGTGTGATGATTTACTACCTTTAAGCCAAGGGATATTTATTCAGGATGTGTGCTTAACAAAGTTTGATCTATAATTTTTGCCTTTGTTGTTGTGTTGGTTCTGTTAGTACTTTTAGGCTTCTGTGTCTAGCCTTTTGGGTGTTCTGCTGCTTTTATTTTTGGGTTTCTTGTTTTTGTTGATTGTCTTTCTTGCTTGTGTTGCCTCAAAACACAATTTTGTTATTAAATCCAACTTAGCACGGTGAAAGCATAATTTTGAATACTTATAGTTAAAACTTAAAACAAAACAATGGTCGTCATGGATAAGTAGATGTTTGGAAAACAAGAAGTTAAAAACATAGTAGTAATAAACATTGTTATACTGGTGCTTTTACAAGTGCTTGTAATATCTACTTGGTATGACCTTGAACATTGGACTGTGGAACTGTAGTGAATGTTGTATATTGAACTAAAGTTAGCATAGTTTATTTTCAGGTGCAGAATTGTACAATAGTTCATGCAATCTACACTTTTTCCCAAAGTTACATTTGTTTTGTTTTCATGTGGCTCGTGAATTGTACAATAGTAACATACTGACTCAACTGCCCTGCATTGAGTAAAATAGTTGTATTTGGTTGCAGACTTGTAGAGCAGTAACATCCTCTAATTTGCTGGTGTTCTATGACGTGGGACTTCTAATCCGATGTGCTGTGGGACTTCTCGTTTGCAAGTATTGTGAACTTCAAATTTCATGAAACTTTGGTAGTATCAGTTATAACTTTAACTGGTCTTGTAGTTTGAAGTTTATTGTTAATTTCGAATCAGACTATCAGTTAAAATTTTCATTTGGTCTATAGTAGTTTGAGACTTCGTATTGTATAATAATTCACTGAGTTTCCTGATCATTTCACCAATTTTCCTGAACTTCTGGTGTTCACGTGTGTGCTTTGCTTTTCTCAAATGCCTGTTGTAGGAGAATAGAATTGTGTTTATTATTGATAATAGGAGCCCTTTATATAGGGAGTTTACAGAGTACATAAAAGGTAACAGAATCGGAATACAATTAGTATACCTAGGGTACTTTCCTATTACAACTCTAAACCCTAGTTTGTAGAGGCACACATTATGTCGATATCCTTCAACACTCCCCCTTGTGCCGCTCAAACTTGGTGATGACGCTTTGATTGTTGCCTCGTTAAAAACCTTGCCAGGTAACAAAAACCCTGTGGGACAAAAATAACCCTGGTCGAAGGACAAAAAGAGCACAACACGTCCTTCACTCTTCGAGATCGAACATGTAGACATCATGCCTCCCCCTGATGTCAATATCTCCCCCTGATTGCTACAATCATGGGAGTTCGGATAACTTTCTCAATCCGATGCTCTTCACATGTTTCTCGAAAGTGGATTTTGGTAACGACTTCGTAAATAAGTCCGCTACATTATCCTCTGATCGGATTTGGTTCATTTCAATATTTAGAAATGCTTATTGTCATTTCGATGGAGGGGAGGAGGAGCACGGAAGGTGGCATTTTTCCTTGTGGGGTCCTATCCCACACTTCCGTCATTTCTTTTCTCTGTAGGGATAGAATAAGCCCATATCAATCGTACCTCTCAAATATCGAAAGATTGTCTTTATACCAATCTAATGGCATTGCGTTGGCGCGGGGCTATGTCTAGCCAACAAGTTTATAATAATTGAGGTGTCCGGTCTTGTATTGTGCTAAGTACAATAATGCGCCTATTGTACATAAGTAAGCACTTCTGCTATTAACACGTCTTCGTCATCATCCCTGGGACGAAACGGATCCCTTTTAGGGCCAAGACTACGGACGACCATGGTGCATCTTTGACTTTATCAAAAATGTCTCTTGACACGGTATACAAGTTCTGAATTTAGACAAAACCGTGTTCTCCCAAGGTCATTCCTCTCAAACTCGGATTTCAGGTGTTCAGCGGTTTCCCTAAACTCTCAAGGGTTCCAATTATGTTTATCAACATAAACCGCGACCATTGCAAATCCGGAACTTGTCATGGAAACGCGTGGGCATAGTTCATCATATCTCTTCCCAATCAAGTAGTCATTTTAGTGAGCATTTCAACCTCGTTGCAAATGTGCTCCGTGGTCTAGAGCCACTTGACTTGGGTAAATGAAGTCCACAAGAACCTTCATTGTATTACGTATCTAGATCCCCATAAAGATACGTAGTGACCACATTCGTAAGCTGCATGTTCAGTTATTTGGAAACTACCAAACTGATAAGGTAGTGGAGTGCAATGACATCCATTACGAGAGAATATGAGAGAATATGTCTTCTCGTAGTCGATTCCAGGGCGTTGTGAGAAACCTTGCGCCATAAGGTGAGATTACCATCTCTTTTTCTCATCACGCTATCTAACGAAGACCTATTAATGTCAATAGGTTTTATGTTAGGAGGTGTTGGCATCTCAGGCACGAAATCCTTCCTCTTCGTTAGTGAATCCAATTCAACCTGGATCGCATCTTTCCATTTAGGCCAATTTTCTCTACGTTGGCATTCTTCAACGGAGTAAGGTTCGATGTCATTGGTCTCAATAATTCCACGTCCTCATGTACACTAGTGTAGTTCGTAGAGATCTCTATATTTTCAGGAATTGGTTCTAACATTGAGGCGTCCCCCAATGATGTCTCTTGGACATAACCACAATCCAAAATATTCTCATGAGACGGATTTTGAGTATCAATGATCAATGGATCAAGTTGTGCCAAACTCGCTCTCTTCTTAAGGCGAGAATCCATCGAACCTATGAGTCTCCTACTCTCTCTAGCGGAACCCATGGCCTATGACGCCATTATGCCACGTTTGTGGCGTCACCATACTACCATCCATGGTAGTGGTGCAGTACTCATCTTCTGGGTGGCACCATGTCCTCTTGTGGGGACATCAATCCTTGCAGGCATGTTTGCAGCAGGTATATGTGATCTCGTCACTTTTAGGGGATCAAGATGAGACATAGTGGGGACAGACCACGACAATTCCTGTCGTTTCTGTTGAACATTGACGTTCTAATCTCCCCCTAACAACGGGAAGACTGTCTCATCAAAGTGACAATTCGCAAATCCAGCGAAATAGAGATCGCCTGTCAAGGGTTCTACATAGCGGACTTATAGTTGGAGACTCATGTCCAACAAATATTTATATGCTTTCGTTGCAATGACTCATGTTGATGCGCTGTGGCGGCGCAATTGGCACATGAACCGCACACTCAAATATGCATAAATACGAGAGATTAAACTCAAACCCAGTCACTAGCTGTAACGCAAATAAAAGTTGAGTGGCTGCTATGAGTCGTAGACGAATTAGCATAGCTGCATGCGTTATTGCATAACCCAAGCGGAAATATTGGTGCGCATTACCAATGTCCGGGCTACCATTATAGTCGTTTAATGGTGGCTTTTCCGCGAGACCAATTGGGTGTGTACATGGGAATATGATACTTGATATCAATACCCAATGATATGCAATAGTCATCGAAAACTGTCGATGTAAACTCTCTAGCATTATCAAGTCAAATTGACTGAATGGGATGATCTGGGTAGTGAGCCCGTAGCCATATGTTATGTGCTAGGAGTGTAGTATAAGCAGCATTACGAGTGGATAATGGCACAACACGTGACCAGCGTGTTTGCGTATCAACCAACACCATAAAACATCTATATGGTCCGCAAGTTGGTTGATCAAATCCATAGAATTCCCTTAGATTCTTTGTGAGAATGGAATTATTTCCTCATCTCCTTTGCATAGGATGGTCTCAATCCTAAATAACAGGCTTTACAGAACGAAACATGGGCTTTATAATCAACCAATAAAGGTTTTGGTGAAGCCATAGTGTCACAATAGACTTGAGAAGTAGATAGAGAAGTTTATGGCATCAATGCCATGTATTTGCCACAGGGGGTAGGCGGCACGGGCCATGTATGGCCTATCTTTGCACAATCATGGCGCCATGAGGCGCATGTGCAGCTCCTCGAACCAATTCTTGGTTCTTACTTTTCTTCGTTCTGAAAATGGATGTCCGTGTAAGTCTTTAATACACGGATCATCATGTCAAAGCCTATATGTGTCAAAATCCCATAAGTCATCTCTCATGACATGGTTGGATTCAATAACTCAATAACTCAAATAGTGGTTGCATACAACCCACTAGAGCGACACATAAGTTTCTCTAATACTCGTTTATGTCCGTAGTCATTAGAGGTGATGCAAAGGAACTCTGTCCATTCTCATAATGTGTTTCCACATGAAAACAATTGGCTCTTATATAATAAAGTTCGAATTAAGGTATGTCCAAGACATTAAGTAAATGAATTGACACTTTATTAATAGCCAATGATTACATCAAAGTTTCCAAAGTCTAATCCAAAACAAAATCAAAGTAAGACACATTGTAGTCACTCTATCCGTTTGGTAACTCCAATAAAATATGACCAGGAAAGTAGAGAGAGATGTTGGTGGAGCAAGGCTCTCTTAAGTATCAATAATCTCAATGACTTTCCTAGACATCACATTTTATTGGGTCCGCCACATAAGAAAGAGTTAAGACAATTGTCATTTATTGACCAAGGCAAATAGCCATTACAAAAGTTCTTGGAAAAATAAAAAGGACTAATCTAATCAAAGTCTGTTGCATCCATGTGCACTTCATCTTCAGCTTTGAAGTCCTTTATGGTGAGATTGACATCTCCACCATCTTCTTCTTCTTCTGCAAGGTACACTTCTTGCTCTCTCAGGTCCCTATATGCCCTGTAGCTTGCAGCTAGTTCCTCACTTGCCTTGCATTGCTTGAACCAATGCTCAATTGATCCACATCGATGACACTCATCATTGCGGTTGCCTCCCTTTAATTGAGGTGCACGTTGTGCACGTTGCGGGCGTTCCCTAGGAGGGTTGGTGCCACCACCACGACCCATTGAGCCACCATTACGGCTAGGGATACCACGACCCCCTCTCCCACGTGTGGCATTACCACCACGTGTATCCACACCAAACTTGCGGTTTCCTTCCTGGTTAGGGCGGTTATATGGGCCCATACGTCCCTCTTGTCCCCCATTCTTAGGGTACCGCTCCTTGCGCCCTCCTTTGGGTGCATTATAATTCGCCTCATGAACGCTCTTAGTTCCAATGGCCTTGAATTATAATTCCTCACGAGTATGTTATCATGTTTCTCAGCTACAGATATAATTAATAAGCTGATGGAAACCTCGTGATCCGTCCAGCATTGACTTCAGTACGGTATTGCTTTGATACCACAATGGCTGAAACGGGAAGGTGGAGAGAGTTTTCTCAATTAGCTCTTGCTCTGTGACAGGTTGTCCACAAAACCTCAACATGGACTGTATGCGAAGAGCTTCTGAATTATATTCAGCAACAGACTTGAAGTCAGCAAAGCGCAGATTGTTCCATTGAACCTTCAAGTCAGGGAGGAGGGAATCTTGGACATTGCCAAAGCGCTCTTCTAGCGCTACCCATAGCTCTCTTGCATTCTTGATCGATATATACTCCAATCTGAGTGCCTTATCCATATGGCGTCGCATCAAGATAACTGCTTGAGCATGCTTTGTAGATGTTCGGTTGAACATAAGATCCGGGTTAGGTGCCTGGATTATGGGTAATATTCCCTTGGAAGTGAGATGATTCTCAACATCGGTTACCCAACTGTGGTAATCCGAGCCTGTTGAGTCAAGTATGGGAAAGTCGAGTCTAGGTTCATTCGACATCCTGAAAATAAGAAGAGAAGATATATTAGTTTCGGAGCTAAACTTCCACGAAAACTAAAATAATAAGATTTCCGAGCTATGCTACCAAGAAATCAATTTCCAAGAATCTCTTTTGGATTAGACCAACAATGATGTTTTAATATGGTCACAATTTGATGCTTACGGACGCTCTTAGTCCAAGCATTGTGAACGCTTTTAGTTCACACGAACACTCTTAGTTCGTTTAATTATGAACACTCTTAGTTCATTGATTACGAACGCTCTTAGTTCGTTTAGCGTGAATCCCCACAATTCCGCTTATCAATTAATCGAACCTATGTTCGTATTTTTCAAAACCTGCAGCAAATAATGGAATTTAAAAGACAAAAAATGCAGGAACTTTAATCGTAAAAACTTACTTGACAATTTGAAGGTTTGCTTCACGATTCTTTATACACGCGCGTGTTGATGCAGGCGTGTAGCTAAATTTGGATTGCCGAAATCTGGTTGGAAATTGGCAGTTGGTGGGCTGCCCTTCTCCCTTCCCTTTTTTTTTTCTTTTCTTCCTCCCTTTTTTTTTCGGGCCCAGCCCTTCTCCACTTATTATTATTATTTTTTATTTCTTTCTTCCTCCTCCTTTTTTTTTCTTCTTTCCGGGCCCAGCCCTTCTTCCTTTTTTTTTCGGTCTTCTCTTCTTCTTTCTCTGCTTTCTTTTTTTCTGGTTTGTTTTTTCTTTTCGCTGGCAGAAGGTGTGCAGGGACGCAAGCTGACAGGCGGGCTGGCAGGGACTCAAGTGGGCAGGCGGGCTGGCAGGCAGGCGGGCTGGCAGGGAAGCAAGCTGACAGGCGGGCTGCGTAGGTGTGGGCTATGCGGAGGACTGCTGGGCAGCGTTGGCTGGTAGGCGTGCGTCGCTGGTGGGATGGCAGGAGTGTAGGGACGCTGGAAGATGCGTGGGTGTGCAGGCAGGTGGGCTGGCAGGGACGCAAGCTGACAGGCGGGCTGGCAGGGACGCAAGCGGGCAGGCGGGCTGGAGTGGAGGCGGGGCAGGAGGCAGTAGGTGTTGCGGGGCTGTGCTGCAAGGCGCGGAGGCTGGCTGGGGTAGCAGCTCTGCGCGGGTAGGCTGCGCCGGTGGGTGGTGGGTCGTGGCTGGTGAGCGGCAAGGGCAGCAGAAGGCTGCAGTGGCTTGCGGCAGGGAGGTAGTTTTTGGCTCGAGTTAGGGGCTGCAGAAATTTTAGGTTTTTTTTTCTTTTGTGCTAGGGTTAGAACTCGTGCTGATAACGTGTTGTAGGAGAATAGAATTGTGTTTATTATTGATAATAGGAGCCCTTTATATAGGGAGTTTACAGAGTACACAAAAGGTAACAGAATCGGAATACAATTAGTATACCTAGGGTACTTTCCTATTACAACTCTAAACCCTAGTTTGTAGAGGCACACATTATGTCGATATCCTTCAACAATGCCATCTATATTGTTATGAACGTGGTTCTCTAGCTGATTCAAGGAACCAATTTCCTGACATATACATGTAAATTTTCTCTGACAAAAAAAAAAAAGGCGAACTAGATTGAGTCAATATTGATTTAGAATTGCAGCCCTATAGATCCCAAGCTAGCAAGTTTAGATTTGATTTCAGCTTCTGATAGGCAGTAGGTATATAGGAAAGAACAGATGAAAGGGAAAGAGTGCTAGAATAAAAGACTGTAAAATGCAAGAAACTTTTCATTCATATATTCTCTAACATCCGCAATAATATAATTAAGGTAATGGTAACCATCTGTAAGTGCTGAAAAGCTAACAACATCAACGATCTCATGTTTCGCTGATGATATGTACCACAAACTAACTACATAGCTTGAAATTCCTGTGTAATGAATTCATGACAACCCAAAACCACAGTTGGTAGATTTGGTGCGTTCGGTGTTGAACCAGGCATTATTTGTCGAAGAACTATGGTTGCCATGAATGATAAGCATTTGAATTCAGTAGTGAGAACATAGAAGAGCCTTACTTTTTGCATTAAGTTCTATAATGACAAGCATTTGAGTCACCTTCTTGATATTTTTCTGGATTGCAAATCTGATGCCTTCTTCAAAAGCCAAAGTCTCAGTGATCGTCTGATCTGAACATTAAGTGTTAGAGAGGAAAGATCCCACATTAGAAAAATGACAAATAAAATACCAGATGATTAAGTTGAGACAATATCGGTATAATGGTAGGCCACGGGCCACGTTTGTCGCTGTTTAACATTAAGGAAAAACAACTTTTTGCTCCAACAATAAATTTGACACAAAAAACAAAAGAAAAAAAAGAGGGAAACAAATTAGGATAGGCGCCAAGATGTTTATTTGTTTCTCCGACGGCTTTCTCCCGTGGTAAGATTTTTTGTTTTTCTAATATACATATATGAATTGGTTTTGCGACGGCAAAAGGAAAAAGGGTCGCAATTGATTACAAAATTACTACGGCAAAGATTTTCCGTTGCAAATAATAATGCTTAATTGCGACGGAACATTTTCCGTAGCAATAGGGTCTCAATTGCTACGGCAATTGATGCCGAAGTAAAAAGGCGAAGCAATTGAGGTTTTTTTTAGTAGTGATTGGCGCCTCCACCATGACCCATGGAGCCACCACCACGAGCTATGGCTCCACTACCACGGCTAGGGCTCCAAGACCCCCTCTTGTATCCTCTCCAAACTTGCGGTTTCCTTCCTGATTAGGGCGGTTATATGGACCCATATGTCCCTCATGTCCCTTATTCCTAGGGTTTCGCTCCTTGCGCCCTCCTTTGGGTGAGTTATAATTCGCCTCATGAACGCTCTTAGTTCAAATGGGCCTTGAATTATAATTCCTCACGAGTATGTTATTATGTTTCTCAGCTACAGATATGATATTGATAAGCTGATGAAACCTCGTAATCCGTCCAGCATTGACTTCAGTACGGTATTGCTTTGATACCACAATGGATGAACGGGGAAGGTGGAGAGAGTCTTCTCAATTAGCTCTTGCTCTGTGACAGGTTGTCCACAGAATCTCAACATGGATTGTAAGTGAAGATCCTCTGAATTATATTCAGCAACAGACTTGAAGTCAGCAAAGCGCAAATTGTTCCATTGAACCTTCAAGTCAGGGAGGAGGGAATCTTGGACATTGCCAAAGCGCTCTTCTAGCGCTACCCATGGCTCTCTTGCATCCTTGATCGACATATACTCCAATCTGAGTGCCTTCTCCATATGGCGTCGCATCAAGATAACTGCTTGAGCATGCTTTGTAGATGTTCGGATGAACACAAGATCCGGGTTAGGTGCCTGGATTATGGGTAATATTCCCTTTGAAGTGAGGTGGTTCTCAACATCGGTTACCCAACTGTGGTAATCCGAGCCTGTTGAGTCAAGCATAGGGAAGGCGAGCCTTGGTTCATTCGACATCCTGAAAATTAAGAAGAGAAAATATATTAGTTTCGGAGCTAAACTTCCACGAAAACTAAAATAATAAGATTTCCGAGCCATGCTACCAAGAAATCAATTTCCAAGAATCTCTTTTGGATTAGACCAAACAACAATGTTTTAATATGGTCACAATTTGATGCNATCAGCAATAACATAATCATCGTGATTTCGAATAATGCTCAACATTAGGGATGACTACTCCATTAAAATTGAGCTTGCCAAATTTAAATTCTCATGTTGTAGTAGAAGAATTGGTAATTTTATTCATGTGAAAAATAAAAAAATAAATAAAAACATTAGGGAATGTATAACTGAGTGGGGGTAAAGTAAAAACTAAAGAACAGTACCGAAGCACGAAAGAGTCGAGTAGCAACTATTGAGCAAGCAAACAGACGCAGAGATGATGAAAATAATGGGCAAAACGTCTTCTTGTTCTTCTTCTAATTCTTATTTCAGCATCATCACAAGAGGTATGCCATTTCTTCAGTACTCTACTCCTCCTCTTGTTGCTTTGTTTCATTCTAAATCCTCAAAGCCAACCAAATGTAGAGAAACCCAGCCCAGAGTGAGTAATGTTGAGCATGCCTTGATGTGTTCGATGAAATGCTTCAAAGGCGTCCTCTGCCTTCTTCTGTTATCCCTTCCAATCAAATCTTGACTCAACTTGTCAGATTGAAACAGTCATCTCTTTGAATAGAAAGATGGGTCTGATCGGAGTCGCTTCTAACCATTATCATCAATTGCTACTGTCATTTGAACCAAATGGGGTTTAGTTTGTCTGTCTTTGGCCAATTCTTCAAATTGGGTCTTCAGTCAACTGATGCAACCTTCAACACTCTTATCCACGGCTTTTTTCTCCCAAATCGAGTGGCTGAGGCAGCACGACTTTTCAGCATAATGTGGTTACTTTCAGCACATTAATAAAAGGCTTTTGCATGATTGGAAACAACAGGGCAGCCATTCAATTACTTAAGAATATGGAAGACAGAGGATTCCAGCCTAACATATTTACCTTTAACACCATCATCGACAGTCTTTTGTAAGGATACACTAGTTGATCAGGCATTGAACCTCTTCACAGAAATGATTGGTAGAGGTATTGCTCCAGACGTTGTTACTTACAACTCTTTGATTGACGGAGTCTGCAAACTAGGCAAGTGGAAAGAAGCTAAAAGGCTGTTGAATGAAATGTTGAGTAAAGGCATCTTTCCAGATGTCTTCACCTTCAATATCTTGGCTGATACATTCTGTAAAGGAAGGGATGGTCGTGGAAGCCAAAACTGTGGTTGAGATGATGATTCAAAGAGGAATTAAACGTGGCATGATTACATACAGTTCCCTTATGGATGGTTACTGTTTGCAGGGAGAAATGGATGAGGTAAAACAAGTTTTTGATCTAATGGTTAGCAAGGGCTCCATGGTTGATGTTCAGAGTTGTAGCATATTGATTAACGGATATTGCAAGGGTAAAAAGATCGATCAGGCTAACAAGATTTTCAACGAAATGCGTCGTATGGAACTTGTTCCTAATACTGTTACTTATACAACTCTTATTGATGGTTTTTGCAAAGTGGGGAGAATACAAGAGACAAAAAAGCTGTTCTCTCAGATGCAAGGCTATGGCCAACATCCAAATGTTCAAACTTATGCTGTTTTACTTGATGCCTTATGTAGCAACCAGCAACTTCCTAAGGCAATAGAATTGCTTACAGAGATGAAGGACGAGAAGTTGGAACTAGATATTGTAATCTACAATATTGTTATTGAAGGTTTGTGCAAAGCTGGAGAAGTTCAGTCTGCAAAAGGTCTCTTCTGTAGTTTATCATCAAAAGGAGTTCAACCTGATGTAAGGACATATACGATAATGATTAGTGGACTTTGCAAAGGAGGCCTATTAAGTGAAGCGGAAAATTTGTTTAGAGGAATGGAACAAAAATGCTCTTCTCCAAACGATTGTACCTATAACACAATTATCTGAGGTTTATCAATAACAATGAGACATCAAGGGCTATGAAACTTATTCAAGAAATGCTTGAGAGGGGTTTCTCTGCAGATGCGTCAACTATGGAATTGATTGTTGATTTATTTTCAAAGGATAAAGTAGATCCTGGTTTATTAGAATTGCTTAAAGATTCACTCTGAAGTTATTTGAATATTTGAAATTAATCTTTTTCAATATCACTAGGAAATTCGGAAATTCAAAACTGCTGCCCCTCTAGCAACCTTGGATGTTCTGTCAATCCGATTCATAAATCCATCATCCAAACCCAATGTCATTTCCTTGTTGCACTCCACTTTTAGCACTTATTTTTTCTATAATACTATATACATATATATATATATATATACAATGGCAGAGCTAGGATTTAAAAATAGGGTAGGCTAAATTTTTTTTTTTTAAATTTACTAATGCTTTTAAATTATTTGTTTTCTTAAGTTTTACAAGTAATATGTTTTATTCTTTTCTTAAATTAAACCACATTATATAATACTGATTCAAAAAATCAATATTATAACAAAAGTTTAAGACAAAATAACACACCTACTCAATACTCAAATTGTACCCCGCGCTCTTGAATAGAAGCAAAAATCTTTAATTATTGAATATGTATTATAATTCTCAACCGGCTCTTTTTCAGACCTAATTAACACACACAAAAAAAATAAAATTATGCAACTATGTCTCTTAAAGCATAATAGAAAATAAAATAAATTATGGTTCTAGTTGGACCTCTAAATTTGATATTTGGACTTTGCCTACTTATTAAATCTCAAATTCACTTTTTTATTACTTAAAAAAGTTAAGTACACCTCTTTTATTTTACCAAAATATCCTTGAACAATTAAAATTATATTTTCAACAATTTGTTTTTTTTTTTTTTTTTTATCTCTATCAATTCATCCATGAAGAATTTTATGAGGAAGCTGCCTACATCTTTGATGTACTTTCATTAGTGGAACTAGAAAGTGATTCTTGGAGATGCTGAAGAAGTAGACAATTACAAAGATTTCTTGCTATTCTAGATCATAGATTTTTTGTTTGTTTTGCAATATGAATGGTTCTAGAAAAGACTTTGGTTCTCAAATAAATAACATATGTCGATTAAATCTAATTAAAATGAGTTGATCTTGAATCTTAGTTAGTACTATCTACACCAAAATATTCTAAATTCTAAGGAAATTTCAAATCAAATTGTTTTTAATATACTTTTGTATTAAATGATAAGGCCATGTATAGAATTATAAAATTATATAGGTAATATAAGGAAATTCTGAAGGAGAAAAATAATTTATTTTGTTGAATGTTGGTAAGAAGAGTACCTTTTTTTTTTCTTATCCTTTTAATCTCTGTCTCTAGTTGTCTTTTCATATGAGTTGACAAAGTTTATTGATAATTGAAAAAAAAAAATAGAGGTCTAAATATCAAATTTGGAAGTCCAACTAGAACCACCCTAAAATAAAATCAAATACTTCAAGCAAATAAATAACATATGTATGACTAAAATAAGAAAAGAAATAACATATGGGCTAAGTTTAATAACATATCAGGCTAAATTTAGAAATTTGAGGTGGGCTAATGTTTAATATTTAATATTTTAAACCATAATTAAGCTATAAATTTATGTTTTTTTTTCCAAAATTGAGGGTGGGCTGTAGCCCACCGGATCTCGTGTGTAGCTACGCTTTTGTGTGTGTGTGTCTATATATATATATATATATATATATATATATAATAAACTGAATATTTAGTTGTTGGCTACAAGTATATCTGAAGAACTATTTCTCATTCAACTGGTAGACAAACAAATACTGACAGTGCAAGTATTCGTCTTTCCTAGTTCACTTGTGTTTAATATTTATGCCCTAAAGGAAATTGTGTTTTTCCATTCTTGTTTGATTTTAGAGTATGTTTCAGTGCCTATGACTTTTACACCAGTTTGTAAAACGAATATGGTAAAACTCTTTTTTTCAATTATGCCCTAGATTCTAACTCAAGAATTTTGGGATATCCCAAGTTTCTTTACCTATGATGAATATTCTTCCTTTCTAGTTCAGTAGTGGTTGATAGTTACATCCTGAAGGTAACAGTTTTTTCTTTTTTCTTTCTCTGATTGTTATGAACTGGTGTAATTTTTCTCTGAAAGTAGGTGGCATCCCTGTGAGTTTAGATTTTAGTTTGTAAATTGAATTTCCAAAAAGCTTTTTAATATTGAATTAGGCTCCCATCTTTTAACAGTTGTCACCTAATCTCTTCATTGTTCAATTCTACTCTATGTTAGAACATTTGTAATGCTTCAATAATAATATATGTTCTAACTTGAACATTTTTGGCCAACCCAGTTGTATCACTAATCTTTGTCCAGAAAGGTATGTCTAAGTGGCAACTCTTACCTGTTACATAGACCAGGTGTCCTGATGAGTGCTTATTTATGGAGATTCCTCAGTATGATTATATACAGTCACTAAGCTATATTCTTGTTTTTTGGTAACAGGGCACAAAAACTGCCGAGAGCTCCATTGCGAGCTTTCATCGCACAGATACATTTACTAAATTTGCACAGCCAGGTTTTAAGGGCATGTGGGGCTGATCATGCATGGATGTTAATGTGACATCAGGTCATGAGGCAGGTGGGTGGCTCTAAGAGAGCTTGTTGAGCAATGACCAATGCGCATTGTCTCACCATTTTTGCGCCTTTTTTAAAAAAGAAGAAAGATAATTGGCTTTGTTCTGAGGTTAGTTGTTTATGATTAGGACAATTACATTCAAGTTTCTATGTTTTAAGACAGCAAACACATGCTTTTTCTGTTTTTGTTGTATGAAGCTGTGGAGAGCTGTGTAGTGATTTTGTTTGGTTGTAGTGTAGCTCTTGACCGCCTCCTCCTTTCTAATTCTTTGATCTGTTGAATTTAATTTCAGCAGTTCACCATGTTTTTGCTCATTTATGTAAAAAGGTGAATTTTCCTCTAGATGGAAATCTTATGTTGGGTTTGGAGTTTGGAATTTTAGTGTTTATGGCATAAAACGTTCTTTGTTAGTTATTTTAGTCACTGAAAGTTGTCATGGCTCCCTATTAATCATTGGAAAACATATTTACTCTCTAGGGAGTAGGGACTATGGAGCTAGTTGTAGATGTTTCCGAAAGCTAAACCACAAGGGCACTTCTAAACCTGTATGATTCTTTGCTTTGGTATTTCAAGTGTAGCTTTAATGCCTTCTTACAGAATTTTATTGTTCACCCTGACCCTATTCGTTAATTTCTTGTTGTGGATGGTCTTAGTTGCATGGTTGCATATGCTGAAAATGGGAGAATAAGGAAAGTTACAGATTTTAATCTGTGGCTGGTGTGGTATCATTGTACTGCTTTCTTCTTGTCTCTTGTTACTGCCATCTAGTTCTATATCTAAGCACCCTGAATCTAAAAGTAGTGGCACTCATACTGGAAAGATCTGATTGTTCTCCTTTTGTTTTGACAGGGAAGGTAATCAAATATCAGTCATTGGGATTCATCAGAGCTCCCAAATCTCTACGGGAAGTGATAAGTGATGCTGATGAGGCTTCTTTTGCGTTTGGTTTTGATGCTAAGACCAATGATTACAAGGTTGTGAGGCTCGTCAGTTTCTTGTAGTTGAGGTTTATTCACTAGCCACAGGCTGTTGGAGCTATCTTGGTTCTATTGTGCGTCCATGTCATATGGATGGAGGCACACCCCAGGCTTTTGTGAATGGGTCTTTTCATTGGCAATCACAATGTTTGAAAGGAAGTACATATTATTGTAGGAGAATTGTAATTGTGTGTATTATGATAATAGGAGCCCTTTAAATAGGGAGTTAAAGGTACCCAAAAGTAATAGAATCCGAATACAATTGAATACCTAGAACACATTCCTATTAAATTCTAAACCCTAGTTTGTAGAGCACACATTATGTGATATCTTTCAACACTCCCCCTTGTGCCGCTCAAACTTGGTGATGACGCTTTGATCGTTGCCTCGTTAAAAATCTTGCCAGATAACAAAAACCTTGTGGGACAAAAATAACCCTGGTCGAAGGACAAAAAGAGCACAACACGTCATTCACTCTTCGAGATCGAACATGTAGACAGCATATATACCTCCCCCTAATGTCAGTATCTCCCCCTGATTGCTACAATCATCGGAGTTCGGATAACTTTCTTAATCCGATGCTTCTCACATATTTCTCGAAGGTGGATTTAGGTAACGAATTAATAAATAAGTCTGCTACATTATCCTCTGATCGGATCTGATTCACTTCAATATTTAGAAGTGCTTGTTGTTGCTGATTGTAAAAGAACTTAGGCGATATATGCTTTGTTGTCTCCCTTGATGAAACCTAACTTCATTTGCTCAATACAAGCTGCATTATCTTCATAAATGCATGTAGGTTCATTTGTGGTAGACTTCAAACCATAAGTTCCTCGAACATGTCTAACTACAGACCTTAGCCATATGCATTCTCGCACGGCTTCATGTAGAGCAATAATCTCTGCATGATTTGAGGAAGTAGCAACAAGGGTCTGCTTTGTAGACCTCCAAGATATCGCAGTGCTTTCCATGGTAGAGACATAACCCGTTTGGGAGCGACCTTTGTGAGAGTCAGAGAGATACCTTGCATCAGCAAAACCCATCAAGACATCGTTGTCATTTTGATGGAGGGGAGGAGGAGCACGGAAGGTGGTGTTTTGCCTTGTGGAGTCCGATCCTACCCTTCTATTATTTCTCTTCTCTCTGTAGGGATAAAATAAACTCATATCAATCGTACCTCTCAGGTATCGAAAGATTGTCTTTACACCAATCCAATGGCGGCGTGTTGGCGCAGAACTGTGTCAGGCTAACAAGTTCACAGCGAATGAGATATCCGGTCTTGTGCATTGAGCTAAGTACAATAATGCGCCTATTGCACTTAGATAGGGCACTTCAGCCTCTAATAAGTCTTCGTCCTCATCCCTTGGACGAAACGGATCTTTTTTAGGCTCAAGACTACGGCCGATCATAGGAGTACTCACAGGCTTTTCTTTATCTTCATTAAGCACCTTAATAATTTTTGGGTATATGCTGACTGATGGATCATAATCCCATCACTACGATGCTCGATTTCTAGTCAGAGACAAAACAGTGTTTTTCCAAGGTCTTTCATCTCAAATTCGGATTTCAAGTACTTAGCAGTTTCCTTGAACTCATCTAGAGTTCCAATTAGGTTCATGTCATCGACATAAACTGCTACAATTGCAAATCTGGAACTTGTCCTCTTTATAAACACGCATGGGCATATTTGATTATTGACATATCCCTTCCCAATCAAGTAGTCACTTAGATGGTTATACCACATCCGTCCGGATTGTTTCAATCCATATAGTGAGCGTCTCAATCTTATTGAAAACGCGCTCCATGGTTCAGAGCCACTTGATTTGGGTAATTCAAGTCCATCTGGAACCTTCATATATATCTCTGAATCTAGATTCCCATAGAGATATGTTGTAACCACATCCATAAGCTGCATGTCAAGTTTTTCGGAAACTACCAAACTGACAAGGTAGCGGAAAGTTATAACGTCCATTACGGGAGAGTATTCTCCTCGTAGTCGATTCCAAGGCGTTGTTAGATCCTTGCGCCACAAGGCGGGCTTTGTATCTAACAACCTCATTTTTCTCATTACGCTTTCTAACAAAAACACATTTATGGCCAACAGGCTTTATACTTGGGGGTGTCAGCATTATAGGCCCAAATACCTGTCTCTTTGTTAGTGAACCCAATTCAACCTGGATCGCATTTTTCCATTTAGGCCAGTCTGCTCTTCGTTGACATTCTTCAACGGAGCGAGGTTCGATATCATCATATTCTTTTATTCCTTGAGCGATAGAATATGCAAACACGTCATCAAGGATAATAGAGTCTCGACTCAACTTCTCATGTACACTAGTGTAATTCATGGAGATCTCTCTATTCTCTGGAATTGGTTCTGACATTGGAGCGCCCCCCAATGATGTCTCTTGGACATAACCATAATCCGGAATATCTTCATGAGACAGGTTATTTATGTCGATGATTAATGGATCTCTTTGTGCCAAACTCACTTTCTTTCTCGGGCGAGAATCAATCGAACCTTTGGGCATCCCACGTTTCCTTGCTGGGAGCCAAACCTGAGCCACATTGCCATCACCATTAGTGGTGGCAGTGCCAAGCTCAATACCCCTAGGGTGGCGCCATGTCCACTATTTTTAGGGACATCAATCCTTTTAGGCACGTTTGCAGCAGGTATATGTGATCTTGTCACTTTAGCGATATCAGAAAACTCGTTAGGCATAGAGTCTGATGCGTTCTGAAGATCGAGAATTCTCCGCACTTTAATTTCGGACTGTGGTTCGAGGATCAAGATGAGACAAAGTGGGGACAGACCACGACAATTCATGTCGTTCCTGTTGAACATTATTGTTCTTATCTCCCCCTAACGACTGGAACATTGTCTCATCAAAGTGACAATCCGCAAATCTTGCGGTAAATTGATCGTCTGTCATATCCAAATAGCGTATAATGGTTGGAGAGTCATATCCAACGTAAATGCCTAATCGTCTTTAAGGACCCATTTTGGTGCGCTGTGGCGGCGCAATTGGCACATAAACTGCACACCCAAATATGCGTAAGTGTGAGACGTCAGGCTCATATCCAGTAACCAACTAGGACACAGAAAAGGGTTGAATGGCAGTAGGCCTCAGACGAATAAGCATAGTTGCATGCAATATTGCATAGCCCCAAGCAGAAACAGGGAGATTGGTGCGCATAACCAATGCTCTAGCAACCATTTGAAGTCTTTTAATGGTGGCTTCTGTGAGACCATTTTGGGTGTTAACGTGAGGAACAGGGTGTTCAACCTGAATCCCAATGGACATGCAATAGTCATCAAAAGTTTTTGGTGTAAACTCTCCAGCATTGTCAAGACGAATTGACTTAATGGGATGATCAGGGTGGTGAGCCCTTAACTTAATGATTTGTGCTAGGAGTTTAGCAAATGCAGCATTTCATGTGGACAAAAGCTTGACATGTGACCAGGGTGTCGATGCATCAACCAACACCATGAAATACCTAAATGGTCCGCAAGTTGGTTGGATAGATCCACAAATATCACCTTGGATTCTTTGCAAGAATGGAATATTTTGTTTAGTGTCCTTTGCATAGGATGGTCTCGATCCTAATTTTGCTAAAGAGCAGGCTTTGCAAAACGAAAGATGGGCTTTAGAAGCAACCATAAGAATCTGGTTGAGCCAAAAGTCACAATTGACTTTAGAAGTAGAGAATGAACCAAGGAGGCATTAATGGTGTCAATACCACTGTTGGGCAATAGGGGGTAGGCGGCTCTGGCCCATACCTTGGACCGAATTTTTGTTCTGACTTCTTTTCGTTTTGAAAAATGGATGTCCATGTGAAGTCTTTATATACGGATCATCATATGAACTGGGTGTCCCAGACAATCGTGCCAAAGCCTATATGTGTCAGAATCCCATAAGTCATCTTTCATGACATGGTTGGATTCAATGACTCGAATAGTGGTTGCATACAACCCACTAGAGCGACACATAAGTTTCTCTAATACTCGTTTATGTCCGTAATTATTAGAGGTGATGCAAAGGAACTCTTGTCCATTCTCACAATGTGTTTCCACATAAAAACCATTGGCTCTTATATCTTTAAAACTCAATAGGGTTCTTCCAGCCTAGGAGCATATAGAGCTTCGGTGACATTAATACTTGTGCCATTGCAACATAAATTGAGCTGGTCCTCGACCATGAATCAATTGTGATGGTCCATCCATCGTAGTCACAGAAGATTGACTAGGCGTCATGCATAGAAATTGTAATTGCCTATGTCACAATATAGTATGTGGTGCCACTATCAACAGACATTCCAACTCTCCAGGAAACATACTGAAAAATATAAAGTTCAAAATTAAAACATGTCCATGACATTGAATAATACGATACTTTATTAATAAATGTAGCCAATGATTACATCAAATGGTCCAAAAAGGTCTAATCCAAAATAAAGAAATCAAACTGAGACACATTGTAGTCACTCTATCCGTTTGGTAACTCCAATCAAATATGACCAGAAAAGTAGATAGAGATGTTGGTGGAGCGAGGCTCGCTTAAGTACCAATTATCTCAATGACTTTCCTAGACATCATATTTTATTGGGTACGCCACATAAGAAAGAGTTAATACAATTGTCATTTATTGACTATTACATGATTCTTGAAAAATAAAAGGACTATTCTAATCAAAGTCTGAGCATCCTTGTGCACTTCATCTTCAGCTTTGAAGTCCTCTATGGTGAGATTAACGTCTCCACCATTTTCTTCTTCTTCTTCTTCTGCAAGGTACACTTCTTGCTTCCTCAGGTCCCTGTATGCCCTGTATCTTGAAGCTAGTTGCTCGCTTGCCTTGCATTGCTTGAACCAATGCTCACTAGATCCACATCAATGACACATATCATTGTGGTTGCCTCCCTTCAATTAAGGTGCACGTTGTGCACATTGTGGGCGTTCCCTAGGAGGATTCACTACTAAAAAAAATTGCTTTTGCGACGCCTATTTTGCGACGGCAATTTGGGCTTTTGCGACGGAAAAAACTTTTTGCGACGGAAAAATGAGCCTTTTGCGACGGAAATATTGGCGTTGCAATAGGTGGCGTCACAAAATCCATTTGCGACGGTAAAATGCCGTCGCAAAAGATAATTGCGACGGTATTCTCTTGCCGTCGCATCAGTTATTGTTTTGCGACGGCTATTTGCTACGCAGGCTTCCGTCGCAAAATATCCATTAGGGTAGCCCAGGTGGAGGTATTTGCTACGGTTATGTTGCCGTCGCAAAGTGTAATATTTACAAAATAACCGCCAAACCTTGCCGCCAAAATTGAACCGCCAAACCTTGCCGCCAAAATTGATGCTACGGTTAGTTTGCCGTCGCAAATATATTTATAAATTTTTATTAAAATATTTTGATAAATAAATAAAACTATATAATTTTATACCAATTGCGACGCTGAAATGGCCGTCGCAAACGCTAATTTTGTTTTATTATTATTTTTTATTTTTTCCTATTTCCACAAAATTAAACAAATAAATACTAATAATAATAATAATAATTAAGCAATTAAATATCTTCAGAAATTAACATTAATTCATGAAAAATATAGTTAAACATATCTATTGAGTCATCATACCATATTCAAATACAAACACTAAAATGAAAAAAAATGTGTTGTCATTTTCAAGTATTGAAAATTATAACCACACTTGAAATAAAACAACAATCACAAGTGCACCATTTTACTTTGTCATTTTGTGAGCTTTGCACTTGCTTTCATTTGCTTTGCTCTTTTTGCTATGAGAACCTGTAATATAAACATAGAAAAACCAATGTTACCTTAATGTCTAGTAAGCAAGATAGACAACAAAATGCACATATTCTTTCGTGATGGTGTCTATACAAACAAAAAAAAAACATTAAGACATTGATGGACCTCAATCAATAGTAACAATACATACTAATTTCCAATAAAATTTTTGGAATTGTTAGTGTAATTAATGGCTGGAGCTCTATCTTTGTTTGAAAGCCAGTAGTGCAATTGTCAAAACCTAACGGCAAATACAAGTTCATCAATATCCTTCAATTAAAACTAGAACAAATCACAAAACGCAAAGTCACAAACAAATACATAATCAAACATTTGCAACACACAGATAACCAAATTCCATGTAAAAGAACATAAAAAATCATACGTATAGACCTCGATAACTAGCCTTAAGGTTATAAATCAGTTCTTACGTGCGAACCGATATGGCTAGCTACTTTCACAATGACACAACTATCTGAAAATAAAATCTGAAATATTGGTATACTTTTGTAGGGAAGTTAAGAATGTTTATGTTCAGTTCGTGAACAAGTCTGAATATGAGAAATTATTAAAATCAAATGAAACAAACAGAAACATAGTATCAACTGAAGAATTTCCTGATGCAGACCCTCAACTTCGAAAAATCATAGCTTACTCTAGAAAACTCCTTTTCATGAGATTTCAATTTTGACATGATCTTCTAGATGGCTACTGAAAATTTCATGAAGACACCAAGTTCAAATACCCAGCCAAAATGTACAGTTTTTAGTAAGAAGGCAATTGGGTCAAAAACTACAAAATGCAGACTTCTGTCATTTAGCCTCGAAATTAACCACTAAATCTTAAATGAAACTGTATGAAACTATAAAGATATTAGGCCTAAAGTATAAGCTTTCAACACGAATATCTAAAGCAGAAAGTTTAACCGGTTTTCCATTTACAAATTCAACTGTTATTTACCAGCCAAAAGGCCTAGGCAATTGAACAAGGTTCGACTATTCATACAATAAACTTTTTGAAAGGCTTAGTCAGTAAACACCTTACACAATATGCATCAATACATGAACAAAACATAGAAACACGAAGTCCCAACTTCCCTGGGTACAAACAGAAACATAGTATCAACTGAAGAATTTCCTGATGCAGACCCTCAACTTCGAAAAATCATAACTTACTCTAGAAAACTCCTTTTCATGAGATTTCAATTTTGACATGATCTTGTAGATGGCTACTGAAAATTTCACGAAGACACCAAGTTCAAATACCCAGCCAAAATGTACAGTTTTTAGTAAGAAGGCAATTGGGTCAAAAACTACAAAATGCAGACTTCTGTCATTTAGCCTCGAAATTAACCACTAAATCTTAAATGAAACTGTATGAAACTATAAAGATATTAGGCCTAAAGTATAAGCTTTCAACACGAATATCTAAAGCAGAAAGTTTAACCGGTTTTCCATTTACAAATTCAACTGTTATTTACCAGCCAAAAGGCCTAGGCAATTGAACAAGGTTCGACTAATTCATACATAAAACTTTTTGAAAGGCCTAGTCAGTAAACACCTTACACAATATGCATCAATACATGAACAAAACATAGAAACACGAAGTCCCAACTTCCCTGGGTACAAACAGAAACATAGTATCAACTGAAGAATTTCCTGATGCAGACCCTCAACTTCGAAAAATCATAACTTACTCTAGAAAACTCCTTTTCATGAGATTTCAATTTTGACATGATCTTCTAGATGGCTACTGAAAATTTCATGAAGACACCAAGTTCAAATACCCAGCCAAAATGTACAGTTTTTAGTAAGAAGGCAATTGGGTCAAAAACTACAAAATGCAGACTTCTGTCATTTAGCCTCGAAATTAACCACTAAATCTTAAATGAATTACAGACACTCTTAGTCCACACATTGTGAACACTCTTAGTTCGTTTAATTATGAACACTCTTAGTTCATACGAACACTCTTAGTTCGTTAAGCGTGAATCCCCACAATTCCGCTTTGTTAAATACTCAAAACCATTTGGCAACATATATTCCAATATTTGCAGAAAATAAAAGGAATTTAAATACAAGGAAGCAGCAACCTTAATTATAAAAACTTACGTGATTGTTCTTAGCTTGAAGACACGCGCGTGTTGGAGCAGGCGTGTTAGGGAAGCAGTGAGTAGCAGCGACAAGTAGAAGCAGCAGCAGCTAGTGGTCGGCAGTAGTGCAGCAGTCGGCAGCAGCAGGAGGTTTGCAGGCTGGTGTGCTGGCGGGTTGCAGGTTTGTGGGCTGCAGTAGGCTGGGGCAGCAGGATGCCGCCGGGGGGGGGGGGCACCTCGCAGGAGGGTGCGCAGGGAAGCAGTGAGCAGCACGGGCTGCTGGTGGGTGCAAGAGGGTGCGACAGGGACTTGCGGTTTGCAGCAAGAGGCTGCGGCAGGGAGGCTGGAGTTTTTGGTTTTAAGGTTTTTTTCTTTAGGCTAGGGTTAGAGAGTCGTGATGATAACGTGTTGTACGAGAATTGTAATTGTGTGTATTATTGATAATAGGAGCCCTTTAAATATGGAGTTACAAGGTACCCAAAAGGTAATAGAATCCGAATACAATTGAATACCTAGAACACATTCCTATTACAATTCTAAACCCTAGTTTGTAGAGGCACACATTATGTCGATATCCTTCAACACATATCTCATTTTGGCATTTGATGCGGGCAGCTAGTCATTTTCTGAGATAATGATGCCAGAGTTTCAAATTGGAAGTGTCATTGACATTGCAATTGTCTGTTTCAGCAGATGGGAAATCACTTGCTTTATTTGAGACGCATACCGATTCTATTCTGTATCCAATTGGTGCTGATTCTTCTCTTGATATCTTGGAAGTGAAAGAATATGGTATCCATGAGTCCTGGACCAAATTGATAAGACTTTGTCCACATAGGCCACATAGAAGTTTCCTCCCCAAATTGTATATTAGGGAAAGCGGTGAAGTAGTAATGGCTGAACGAGCTGATGAAGCCTCCTGTCCCAGGCATTATTCTTGTTCTCGTCCTGGGTATGAACTATTTTTCATAGAACTTTTGAGCCAACAGTTTAAAAGTCTTGAGATTTGTGGATGCAGATATTACACTGTCAATTATTATGAAGAGAGCCTTGTCTTACTCGACAAGGAGAATGCAGTTTCTTACTGAGGGAAAGAAAGGGTAAGGTTATTAGTAGTGCTGATTCTACTGTTTTTTTTTTTTAATTTCTTCAAATGCGCGTTCAGCTATCCCTGCATGACAGGTGACCATCATATAATATGTAATCTGCATGATGATTTACTAATATGTATTCAGGATATGTGCTTCACAAAGTTTGATCTATATATCTTGTCTTTGCTGTTGCATTGGTTTGATGTAGGCTTCTGTGCCTATCTGTTTGGGTGTTCTTCTTTTGAACTGCTGCTTGTGTTTCTTTCTTGCTTGCGTTGCCTCAACACACATCTTTTTCACTAAACTTAACTCTGCTTTGGTGAAAAATATATTTGGGAAACTAATTGTTAAAAAATAAAGAGAATACAAACAATAGTATTCATGGATAATAGATGTTTGGAAAATAAAAGTGATAAACAGGGGAACATTGCTGGACTGGTCCTTACAATAGTTCTAGTCTTTCCCTGAATAGAAAGTTCTTGCTGCACTATCAACTTGGTAACCTTCAATGCTGGACTGGATATGTTGGTTCTCTAGTGCATTGAACTATTGTAGCATGGTTTATTCTAGAATTGTGCAATAGTTCGTGCAATGTATGTTTCTATTTTTTTTTTCTTTTCCTTCATTTTAGCTTTAGTTCGGGCAGTAGTACATTTCCAAATCTAGCCAGCTTTATGCGAAGCACTAATAGGAAGTTACATTTGCATTACAGTAGGAAGTAATTTGTTTTGTTTTTGCTGCATCTTCACTGACATCTTCATTGCCTAATGTGTTGACTGTTTGTGACTGTTCTTTTTGTGACTTTGCAGATTTGCAGTGAAGTGATATCCTTTGCATAAAGTGTTAGTGTATTTCAAACGGTGCGGGACATCTCTCGTCTGATGTTCCGATGTATTTCTATGAGTAGTTTATTGTGAACTTCAAATTATTTAAAAGTTGTATGAAACTATCTAGAATTCTAGATGCAGTTTGAAACTGCATTGATGCAGAGAGGATGGCGGCTCAATTTGAGCAACAGTTAGACCGTGCTAAAGGAGGAAAACGAAAAGTGACTAGTAGACAGGAAATGGCAGTTCGGTGTCTGATTGGGACGAACCTTACCTTTCCGGAAAGGGAATCGCGCCAGAAACAAGACTCATTGTTTAGCCATGAGCTGTAGCATTTTTCGGGCTTTCGGGATCGTTTAGGGCCTCAAAACGGCATTTTTCTATTTTACCCGTTTTTGGTTTTTTTAGTTATTTTTGGATTGTTTTCGTTTTTATCCATGGGCCTTAGGGTTTCGTTGTTAGTCGCCCTAGGGTACTTTTCTCTTATTTATGCAGCCGCAAGCGGCTGCAGAACGGATCTTTCAACTTTTAATCAATATAATAGAGATTTTCTCTTTTATCTCTGGTGGACTCCAGAATCTTTTGCTTAGGTTTATTGCTGGTAAACCTAGTTATCAATCCGACTGCGTCATGCATTGTAAAGTTCACTGAATTTCATCAACAGTTTCCAGTGTTTGTGTTCCTTCACTTTGTTTACTCTTGCACTGTTGCTCATCTCAATTACTGCCTTATTCTCTATGGATTCAAGGGCCGAAAGTATGATGGGCTAGGTTGCTCGCTCCATTTCATATTGTAAACTCTGGTTTTCTAAAAACTTATACATAAAAGGTGATCGATGTAATGCACATTCTTACAGGTTGCAAAAGTAACATCAAGCACACCTAGCTCGAAAATAATTCGAACTTGGTCGAGCCAATGTTGGTTTAATTATGCATGGCCTTTGCTTGGAATGAGCATAAGGTAGCATGTGATATGGTTGCCATTTTACACAACAAAAGGTAAGCATTGTGAAACTGGCATTTAGGTCCACCTCACATGCGTGTGAATATATATGATGGAGTACCTACACTACAAGACTTCAATCATGGCCATGGGGCTTACTTTTGACAAGGATGGGTCGCCATTTCTCAATAATTCTAACACCGATTTGAACATAATTATTACCTTATCAAGTTCTTACGAAAGTTAAGACCTATTTCTTAGTACCTAATGGTTCTCTGTATCTCAGTTAACTTGTTTTCTCATCATCTAAAACAAATATTTAAGTGATTCTACTTAACAAACCAATTATTGTAGCTTCTGAAAAGCACTTCCAGTACTTGGAGACCCAAAAAGTCAATACATTACCGATCTAATGTCATTGGGAAATAAGGTCTTACAACATTTTCTATTAAGACCAGGACGTTTCATTGTCTATTTGTGAAGCAAGGAAACCAAAAGAGCCCCAATTCAGGTACTAGGTCTAACTCCACTCAAACTCAACTCCAGGAAAAATTCAGCAGCAAGTTATTATGACCCATTCTTGTGTCCAATTAGTGGTCCAACCTAAGCTTCAAGTGTCAGTATATAATAACATTAGCGGTATGATCACTTTCAGCTTAAGTTGGTTTTGTCAGATCATTTTTATTCCACAAGTTTAGGTTGTTGGAAAATAAAATAAAGTTTAAAGTTATTGCAGTTAATTTTTGACACTAAATTTGAAATGAGTGCTTCTATTCATATATCTAAAATTATCATTTGAACCTCTTATATTTTTTAGTGATAGTTAATTTTGTCAACTCGTATAAAATTACCGATAAAGACATATGCATATAAGAAGAAAAAAAATATATAGCTATTCGACCAATACATCATATTATTTTCTTGTTCAAACTGCATTCCTCGTTTATTGGGTTGAATTGAAGTCACTTTTATGATACTCATCTTTAGCCACTTTCATAGTTTCTTTCTACATCTCCTACATTAATATAAAACCCTAGTCTATGCCTCAAATCTAATGGTATCAATAAGCAAACTCGACATTCTTGCATTAAGATTAGTTGATGATTACCGGGGTGTGTTACTCTCTAGGCTTTAGTTCAATCTTCTGACATAAAGGGGAGCGGATGAACATGGTTATATTTATGATTATTGCAAGGCATTATGCATACTTTTGGGTTTTGGCTTCTTCACAATACACCCCTCTGGATCGATGTCTTGGCAATATCATGGGTACCAAATCAATGCAATAGGATACATAATTGTTATCTCCAACATGTTATCATACTAAGATGTGGAATGCGCGATCTAGTTCCTTTGAAATGGATTATGTTTTGAGTTCTATTTGGTCGTTTTACTGGTTGATTATTCTCCCAATGACATCGACAACTTCAGCTGAACTCCAATGGTAAGGGCATTTTAGGAAAAATAGGGAGGTATAGTTAGCAAAATGAATATTCAAAAAGTAAACAGGAGGTCTCATATCTAGAGAGGTCTAAGTACTGATTTTGGAGGTATGAATAGAAGTACTTGATCATTTGAAATTTAGTGCGAAAGACCTCTTACGAACAAAAATTTAGGGGGATGAAATTCACACTCTTCATTTTACAATCAACACTCCATGTTTCATTTTTTAGTAACTTAAATATTTGTCTTTAGTAATTTAGTTTTGTCTTTTTATAAGAATTTCAATAAAAAGATAGAAGAAATTTGAATTGTAAAATGGAAAGTGTGAATTTCACTCTCCAAAATTTAATATCATACTAGTTATCATTACCAATACTAGACCAAATCAATAATGTCTACCACGCTAATATGTTGAACTAAGATATTGAACTACGCATGAAAAATTGATTGAAGGTGACATTCTTCCTTACAACATATTAGCTCCCAAAAATCAGAGTATACTATCCAAGATTCCAAACACACATAAACAAAAAATTCCCACTTTTTCATTTTGCAGTTTGCACTGTGGACACTGGACAGTCAACACACTCCAAATAATAACTTGCACTACAGACTCAATAATAAGTTAAATTTGCCATTTTCTTATGTAAATTGCCCCTTAAATGCTAAAGAAAACTTTATTAAATTGCACATTTTGAATGTAATGCTAGCTGTGTTCCATATACTATAGCCTGCAGACCTCAGACCAGAAACTTCATTCGCACATAGAGAAACCCTAAATGGAGGAGCCCAGTAAGGTCACTGTAACTTGCAGATGATGTTGCTGGATAAGGAAGACTCTAATCCACTTTACCTGAATGTACAGAGACTTGAAAACCACTACAAGAACACTAAACCTGAAACTGATTAAAAACCCCATTATATATTCATAAGGGCATTTCTTAACGCTAGCACTGTTTCTTAAACCCTAAAAATCCATAATCTTAAGTAATTTAATTTTAATCCACATGAAGCATAATCCAAGTGGATGGAAGATATTGTTTGTTATGATGATGATGATCATTGAGAGCCCACATTCCCAAAACTTGACAAACTGGTCTTAATCATTGTGCTGTGCAGACAAAAATAATAGAGCATTATGATCTACTAATTGTTAATTGATGCTAACATTATTATATAAAACTTTTGTTGCCTTGTGCAGGCCGGAACCTAGCTAGATGTCTGCGTTGGATTGTGGACCAGTTCCTTATTTCCATATTCACCTCCCCGTACATGCAAACCCGAATAAGAAGTAAGAGAAGCACCAGTCATCACCTTCCCATGACCAATGGCATGATGCCATGATCCATTCATATTTTATTTCACTGAGATACAATGTACGCAAGTATGAGTTTTGTGTACAGTCAATGAAAGTGGCTCAGTGCTCTTGCACTGTAAAAAAGGTGGCTGGAGTTTATGTTCTCCTAGCTAATTCTTGATTCTTTGTGATTTACTATAAAGTTGGTTTAGCGTCAAGCGAGAACTTACCGTACGTGAAACTAAAACGTACATATTCACCCAATTTATGAGTAGAGTGGTCAATCACTGTAATGTTTTTTCTCCTTTTTCTAGAACGAGTTTCCGAATTGGGAATGGAAAGAGAGAAAAGAATTAGTATAACATCCAAAGAAAGAAAAGATAAAAAATTGACTTTTCTCAAACTGAAACAAGATACTAACTACAAAGGAAAAATCATGTTGTACTTGATCATATCCATGTACTTCTGGTACCCATTACATATTCTTGTAGCTCAACCAAGTCAAACACATACAATTAGACACATGTTTCTTACATACTGGTTTTGATTATCAAACTGACTTCTTCTTTTTTTTTGGTTATTCTGAAAATTGTCAAACAAATTAAAGTCAGTATTCTCAACCTCCTATTAAGTATTTCAGACATGAAAAACATCCTCTTTGATTGGCCCCCAAAAAAATAATAGTCCCCTCTTCGAGACTCTGCACCAAAGAGAAGAACTCTCTCTTTGATCAGATCAAAAGACAGTCCTGAATTATTCCAGATTGAGTCTTCTAAAATACCCCACAGAGACAGACCAAAAAAAAAAAAAAAAAACCCCCGAAATAGGAAATGGATCGGAAAACGAAAAGTCACCGAAAACGGCACGTGAACGGCACGTGGGGGGCCAACAGGACGGCGCTATAAATATTCATGAAACCGAGTCGCTGGGCTGCTTTGCTACAAGACAAAGAGAAGCAAATCCAACGTTGCGGGAATTGCCGCGAAACTGAAACGACGACGCTCCGAGTTGACCCAGTTGCACTCCCCCCATTTGTTCCGGTAACTCGTTCTGGCGACATGTCGGTCTTACATTTGAATCATGAAACTTTCTTTTTTTTTTTTTTAGTGTAGTTTCATTTTTTTATTTGAAACGCAAAAGTCACGCGCTTTGCTCTACATTTGTACAACGTACAATGTGCAAGACAGAAAGAGACTCCCACGACTCTCCTTTTCTCTCTGTTGCATATTTATATATCTGTACATATAAACACGTTCAAGTTTGGAACTTTTTGGTTTCGTTTTGAGGTTTCAGGCATGGATCGACGGTGGAGATTTGATCGGTTTGTGGCAGCCGTGGTGTTTGTGCTACTGTTTCATCATAATCTGAGCTTCTGTTGGTGTCTCAACAGTGAAGGTTTGTAACAGACTGTTGCATTGTCTGTGCAGTTTTTTTGAATTAGCTGATCAATATGGGGGTTATGCTGAAATGGGTTTTGGTTTTTTGGTGCAGGTTTGGCTTTGTTGAGGTTTAGGGAGAGAGTGATTAGAGACCCTTACGGGGTTTTAGGGAATTGGAATGGTGGTGGAGAAGATGATGATCCTTGTTCTTGGTTTGGGGTTGAGTGCTCATCAGATGGGAAAGTAATCAGCTTGTGAGTCTTTTTTGTGTTTCTTGTTTTCTGAGATTGAAGCAAATAGCTCCTGAATCAGTTTGAGTTTTCTATGGCAATTAATAAAGAAAATGGGTTTTGTAGATATGTTGGGTTTGTATATTAAGCACTTCTAAATTGATTTGTGGTGGGGGTTTCATAGGTATATCATGTAATAAAATTAACCACTCACCTTTTTGAGCTTGAATCTTAAAAGTGATTTGGAATTCATGAACTTGTAATGATTAAAGAATACGGCAACTTTTTATTGATGTTGTCCTTAGAGTTGCTCTGTGCTAGGATTTTTAATTGTATCGATTTAGAGGCTCTCAAAGAGTTTCGGTGTTCTTAATTTCATGAGCCTGAAGTTGGATGTGATCAACTTGCAGGAATTTGAAAGATCTTTGTCTTGGAGGAACATTGGCTCCTGAACTAGGGAAGCTGGTGTACATAAAGTCCATGTAAGACTATAATTGCTTCTAAGTCCTACAAATGCATTCCAATGTTTCCTTTTAATGGGTTTTTCAGAACTTTTGCTTTAATGTATTACTCTTGATCTGAATTGGTGCTTCTTTACCACAGAATTTTGCGGAATAATTCTTTTACTGGGAAAATTCCTAAAGAGATTGGAGACTTAATGGAGCTGGAGGTTTTGGACTTGGGATATAATAACTTTAGTGGATCATTTCCATCTGATTTCAGCAACAATCTGTCCCTCACTACCCTGTATGTTCTTCTTTTGGAACTCTTTGCCCTTCTGAGCTTTCTTTTAAATGACTTTTACTAAACTCATATCCCGATTCTTATTGCAGTTTACTTGACAATAACCAATTTCTTGGTTGTTTATCCCCTGAAGTCCATGAGCTTAAGATGGTTTCCGAATGCCAAACAGATGAGAGCCAACTAACAGATCCTGCTTTCGGGACATCATGCATGAGCAGATCTATCAGCTGGTAAACAAGTGAAAGTCATCTAATATTTATGTCTTGGCTTAGATTTACAAGGACCGGAAACTAGTTCTGTTTTCACTTTGTTTCCATTAATGACATGGCAAAGTCCAATAAGTTTCCACAAGTTCTCAATCTTTTGGCCTTGCACATATTTTCTATTGGAAGCAACACTGGAAACAAAGCATCTTGTACTTTGTAGCCTCTTAATTCCTACATATATTCCAGGATGACCTTTTTCTTATTTTCTAGGAACGCTGCCCAACCTGGAGATACAGCTTACCGCAGGTTGCAGCAGGTGGTAGATGAGCCGGAGGCATCCAGAATTGGAAAAGCTAAAGCAACTGACAGGGTTTCATCATCCATATCGGCTTCACCATCTCCATCACCATTTTCAGCTTCAATGCCACCATCTGCTTCACCATTTTCATCATCACCATCTTCAAATTCCCCTTCACTGTCACCATCATCAGATTCTCCTTCACCATCTCCCTCAAGCAGCTTTCTGACCCCTTCACCCTCGCCTTTGATGGCACCAACTCCAGCCTCTCCGGTCCCAGTAAATCCACCAACTATTATTTTGACACCACCAGAGTCTAGTCCATCACAAACTCCATCCCCTGCTTCAATTCCGGGGCAAGGGCTTAAACATAGTTCCAAGTCAAAGAGGCACATAGTTCTGATTTGTGCAGCCGTTTTTGGAGGTTCTTTATTGATTTTACTTTCAGTCATTGGCATTATGCTTGTCCGAAGCAGTAAAGTGGTTACAGTAAGACCCTGGACAACAGGGTTAAGTGGGCAGTTGCAGAAAGCATTTGTAACAGGTCAGTAATTGTGACAGTGCACAGCCCTTTGCACACATAAACACATTCCCTTATGCATGAATATTATTTATTAATCTCCTGAGAAATTCTGAGGCACCTTTTAATATATAGAAAAAAAAAAAGACACCAGCAGAGCTGAATATGTAGTGAACATTGATCAAAGGCTAGACCTGTTGTCAACTTGTTCACCATTCAGTACTTGCAGCATTCCAAGGCCAGAGATTGACCTTCATGTTGATGTAGCCTTGGGACAGTCTGTGTTTTAGGGAAACATTTTACTCTATTGCTGGATCTAACTATTGGCTCAACAATTATTTTTTTTGTCCTCTAAATCTAGTTTGGTTTTCTTGATAAAGACATGGGAAAAGTTTCTAATTTCCACTTCAATTTCTTACATGTTTCTGTACTCAACTTGATGAAATGTGTTTCAGGTGTACCAAAACTCAACCGATCAGAACTTGTGGCTGCTTGTGAAGATTTCAGTAATATAATTGGATGCTTTTCGGATGGTAACATTTATAAGGGAACTCTTTCAAGTGGGGTTGAAATCGCTGTAACATGTATAACATCAACATCTGCTGGAGACTGGTCTAAACATCTGGAGGCTCAGTTCAGAAAGAAGGTATAGTGTAAAGATTGACACGAGTTTTGATGCATCCTTTACTACAACAGTACGCTAACAGTTCCTAATTGCTCACTCCCATTAATATACTTTTCTTTTGCAGATAGAAACATTATCCAAGGTGAACCACAAGAACTTTGTAAACCTAATTGGGTATTGTGAAGAAGAGAAACCATTTACAAGAATGATGGTTTTTGAATATGCTCCAAATGGAACACTTTTTGAGCATCTACATAGTGAGCATACAATGAAATTTGTAGTATCTTTCACAGTAGTTTTTGTTCTTACAGTATATTAATTTTGAACATGTCGTGCAGTAAAAGAAGCAGAACATTTGGACTGGGGAATGAGAGTACGAATAGCCATGGGTATGGCATACTGCCTAGAGTATATGCACCAAATGACTCCACCAATACTCCAGAAGAACTTGCAATCAGCTTCTATATACCTGACCGAAGACTATGCAGCCAAAATATCAGATTTCAGCTTCTGGAATGAAGGAACTGCAGCAAAGACAAGATCAGCTGACAAAGAGCTTATGGAAGTCCCATCTGCAAGTCCAGAAAGCAATGTGTACAGCTTTGGTGTAATATTGTTTGAAATGTTCACAGGTAGAATTCCATACTCCGTGGAAGAGGGTTCTCTTGTGGACTGGGCATCACACTTTCTAAGAGGGGAGAAACCATTGGGAGAAATGGTGGATCCTATCTTAGAATCTTACCAAGAAGAAAAGCTGGAAAAACTGTTTCAAGTGATAACAGATTGTGTCCATCCTGACCCGAAACAAAGACCAAAGATGACAGAGGTCACAGCTAGGTTAAAAGAAATCACAGCCATGGAGCCAGATCGAGCCACACCGAAGTTATCACCTCTTTGGTGGGCAGAACTTGAAATTCTTTCAGAAGGAAACTGATCATAAAAATCTATTTATTTTTATTGTCCATTTCTTTATTAATTGTGTGCACGTTATTCTTTTACCTGGTTCTGTTATTCATTATAGCAGTGGGGTGCATGTAGGATAGATCTGATTGTGTGCTGTTCTAATGTAAGTTAGAAGAGATGAATTGTAAATAACGATTGTGAGCTTTTTCTGCTTCTTACACGAAATTATAACTTCTCAGATAAATAAATTTTGATTTTTTGAATAATAGCTTCTAGAGGCTTCTGTATGAAGTCCTGATTTATAGAGTTTTCTATAGTTTCATGACTTTCATTTCTGTTGGCAAATATGGTCTTGGGTCTGCTGCCTTTGGTAAACAGAAAAACAGATTAGAAAGAGAAAATCTCCAAAAATAAATTGCCTGAAAGAAACAAAATCCCTCCTTTCTTTTGGTATTAGAACTGCTTTCTCCATGTGTTGAACAAAATCTGAATTATATTGCAATAATTGAGATATTTGGATGTCCTCACAACTTTGTCTATGTACAACGGAAGAAGAGATCCTTTTTCTCACCCAGAGACGCATCAAACAATTCTCAAGGTATAAGGATTTAACAAAAAGAGAAATTTACAGCAGGGAATTCTAATCTGTAATATATGCTCCTAGCAATTGCTTTAATTTTTTTCTTCCGCAGTCATCTGTGCTAGATTGCTTGAGAAAAAAAAGGCTGCTCAATGCTTGCTGTTCAACCAACAATCATCTATCCACGATGCCTTATATACATAGAAGTCCCTTGGTCGACTTTTCCTCTTTTGCCAGGTGAGAGTATCATGATTCCGAGGAAAGTTTTTTCAAACAATTGAGTCGTGGTGTCACTGAAGATGAAGTCTCCCGCACACTGAACCCGTGAGAAGCAATTTATACCAATTAAATTAGTTCAGTCCCGTGCTCTATTATAGAGATCAAGGGTATCTGTGTGGTTGGGGTCCATGCAGAGAGCTGCTTGACAATCTTGTAGGGCAGAGCTGAGGTCTCCACTTGACTCATGAAACGCAGCTCGAAGATGAAGCATTTGCAAGTCAGGCTTGAAGGCTATGGCCTTTGTAAGCTCTTCTACAGCTTCCGATTCTTTTTGTTCATCCATCAGCACTGGTGTCATGGTATTGCATAAATCAGTACAAGACCTTTTCTTACTAACTTTACCTAAGGCCCAATTCCATGCTCTTGTTCTGTATTTTATCTCCTACTTGGTTTTTATAAAACCCTTCCTTGTTTCTTTATTACTCTACTAGATTCTATGTCAGGTGAACCGGAGTGCATTTGCACTTAATCTAAAACAAATTGAAATATGCTTCTTGTTCTTGGCACCAAGATTGCTAGATGGGTGTTTTCTGATACAAGTTTTTAGTTCTGCAACTACTTACTAGAGAATAGATGCAGCAACAAGGCAAATATAATGTCCAGGGTCAGAAAGATTACCTGCTGCCCTGTATCTGTATGGATATGTTCTCAATGGATCCAAATTTGTTGCCATATCGAGATCTTTCTTAGCCATCTCAGGATCACAGTACTCTGATCGCTTCTCGTAAGCTGATGCATTATTTTGTGCCTTTTCTATTAGCTTGGTCATCTCCTCATATGCGGCTTTTCGTTGATTTTTAAGATGATAAACGCGTGCCAATCCTTGGTGAGCTCTTGTATGCTTGATGTCTAGAGCACTCAAGTAGCTGTTTGCTGCCTCCTCAAGCTTACCACAATCAACATATATACTCCCCAAGTTATTTAATGCCTGCAAAAATATCAGAATAACATTTCAAACAAGTACATCAAGGTATAATGATGAAGGACAAAAGCATGGATGATTCTCACCTGTCCTTTTCGAAGACCATCTGATGGGCATTTAAGAGCTTCCTCTAGCAGTTGAATAACATGAGATGAAGATTCAGGGTCCAGGCTAGTATCTGCCAATACATATGCTTTGAGGAAAAAAGCTTCAAATGACCTCCGAGTGTGAATGGACTTTTCAGCCTTTGAAAGTGCTTGTTCACGATTTCCTGTGTCATATAAAATCCATCCTTCATAGACTAGCCTCTCATGGTCAGAGCTAGAATTATTTCTAGCCAACCGCAAACTGCGCATTGCAGCCTTCTGACAGTTCAACCTGAAATACACATATTATTGAAAAGGTTTAATTCAAAATACCAGCAGCACATTTCACCTGATTAATGGCACAGTATGTAACAATTCATTATACCGACATGCAGTTTGGTAGAAGTGACACAAAAGTGGGGCTGATTTGATATGATATGATAAGAAAAATTGTAAATTCCACCAATAAAGCATATTTCAGTCAAATTAGGTTCCCAAAAAATCCAGATATCATGATTATGTGATGTAATATTACAGAAGCAAGATGTCGGAAAATACACATCACAAACATTGCAGTTGGATAGCACAGAAATCCGTAGCTATGATGGGAAAAACATACCGTAAAAGAAGTAGAGATTGCCGAAACAGTAGGAGGCTCTTTCCAGGGTCGTTCCTTAGCATTTGATGTATGATAGCCAAAGAGCCAATGTCATCAACAGAAGACCATTGATCATATAGATGCATCCAGCAATCAGCCTCGGTCATTTGCTTAACCCGATGGCTAAGAACCTCAACCAAGTAATCCCCCCTAGTCTTCCCATGAAACATCATATAATTCGGTTCTAAAGTTAATAAAACACGAATATCTCTCAGAGCACTTTCATAATCTGCAAGAGCGAGGAAGAACCAAGCCCGTAATTCAATGCAGTCAGGTGAGAGCTTAAACCTAATACTTTTGTCAATCTCAATAATGGCTCCACTAATTTGCTTCTCCTCCATCTTTGCAATAGCTCTATATCTATATGGAAATGAAAGAACGGGATCTAGTTCAGTTGCAGTGCTCAAATCTGAAATCTTTTCCTTCCCAATATTGTAGAGGGAGCGTTCCTGGTACATCCACCCTGCTGGCTTATACTCAGAGATAATAGAGCTCATCAGTGTATAGGCTGAATACTGTTGCCCCTGCTTGTACTTGGTCCTTGCAACACCGGCCACTGAATAGACATGACCCGCCTCAACTGCAGCCAGGAAACGATATTGTGCATCCTTAAACTCTCTTCTTTCAAGCAAAACACAACCCAGTTGATGCAATGCTAGTGTTTTCTGCCACTTCTGGGTTGCAAATTCTTCCAACCTCTCCAACAACATCACAGTGGTAGTTGATACCATACTTTCCTCCATAGCCACATGGCTTAGAAAGTAATACAATAAGAAAGAACCATGCCCGGTCATAGCCAATCTCTCCCTAGTCTCGGAGCTACAAAGAAACTTCATCACCTTCGGATTGTACAAGGAATTTGGGAACTCTCTTAACAATACCTGCAAGCAAGCAGCAACGAGAAGATATGCCATCTCCTCCAAACCATATTCAATAAGAACCAGCGCATCATCAATGTTATCAACCATCGAAGCTAGATAAGCGTCACAGGCAGACTTCATCTCCTCACAACAGAACCTATTTGCAAAACAAAGTAGCTCCGCAACAACACCAGGACCAAACAAAGCCAACCTCCTAGTCCTACTATACACTTCCACAGCTCTCATTCCCTTAACAGATATCCCATTTTCTGAAAAATCTATTCTACCCTTTCTCGACTCTTTAAAACTGCCATACAACATAGCCTTAAGTGGACTAGATAGCATCGCAATCTTACCCCTAACACAATTGATTTCTTCATTGCCAATACAAAATGTAACATCACTTTCCTCCTGCTCTAAACCCACATACTCATTCTCATTGAAACTAGGCACATCAATTGCTTTAGTTTGATCTTGATCACAATGGCAATGAGTAGAAATTAAATTTGGATCAAACCCATATTCCAAAGCAATCTTAGGACACTCAAGAACTTGTCCTCCACAATCCATAGCTGACATACCTGAAAGCTCATCTTCTCTCCTCTCAAACCTCAACCAAGCTGAAAGCACAACCTTAGTGTTGACATCAACAGCATTCTGTCTAGCAGCTCGTAAGCACCTCCGAAGCAATTTGGGGTCGCCAAGGCTGCGCAAGAGAGAGTACTGCTCCACAAACAACAATGATCTATCAGACTGAGATTCACAACTCTCTAACCGCCGATAGAGGTCAGCTAAGATCTCAACAAAGTCAATGGGTTTGAGGTGGGGCTCTATGGAGGGTTCAATGAGGTCTGTATTAGGGAGTCCATGAGGAAGAAGAAGAGCTTCAGTGACTGACACTGAAGAGTTGAAAGATTTGAGCTTTGAGTTTGACCCAAAAGACTTGAGTAGTTGACTGTTGAGCTTAGCTCTTGAAACACCACCATGGGTTTTACCAGTTGAGGTTTCCACTGGATTCAAAGCATGGACTTGGGTGCTTGTGAATCGTTCAAGAAACTTAAGAGCACGCATATCTAAATGACAATATATCTTCTGCATATATGCACTAACAGATAATACGACTCTAAAGCTTGAAACTTTCACAAGCCCAGAACACTGAAAATGTTGGGTTTTGAAAGTGAGGTGGTAATTAAAGCTCGAAACTTTCACAAACCCAGTACACTTAAAATGTTGGGTTTTGAAAGAGAGGTGTTAAAGCTCGGAAGTTTCACATACCAAGGTGGTCTTTGTCTGTCAAGAAGAAAGCTGAAAGAAAATGGTCACTGGTTTTGGGTTTGCTCTTTTCTTTCATGGGATATGTTCTATAAGAAAATTGCTAAGCTTTTTCTCTGTGTTGTCTCCATCTTCGTCACTCTGTGTTGGATGACTTTGGTGAACCTGAAACTCTGAAAGGTTTAGTCGTTTAGGTGGCTAGCTCCGAAGTAAGGAAGTTTTTTCTTGGAGTCAGTTCAGTGCCCGGACCATTATCACCCACTCCAACTCTGCCACGTGGTTTTCAAAATGAAAAATGGGGCAATCCAAGAGAGTTGGTCAACCGGTTAATTTCAATTTAGCTTATCTTCAGCTTAACTGCTAATTAATTAATTATGCGACTATAGATGTGGATTCAAGAGAAATTGCTAGTTAAGCAAAGGTATATCGCATCATAGAGTGCGCTTGTAAACAAAAGTAACTTCAAACGTTAATGTGTCCCATCTTACACCAAAAAGGATTCTTAGGCAACTTTCCTTTCCGACCAGTTGAGAGAAATTGGGTACCTACTTGCATTTAAGAAAGTTCTAATTTTATGATTAAAAATCCGGCTACTTCTCACTAAAATATGTTTATGTTACTATGTATATCGAATTAGATTATAAATTAGGCGAATTAGATTATGAATTTGACATTGCGGTTAAATGTTTAAATTAAAGATGATTATAAATTAGTTCTTAAGAATCAAAATATGTAAGAACGAATCAAATAAGGAGTTAGGTAATGAACTAATAAATAAAGCAAGGGACTCGGAGACCCAAATTACCAAATGGGTTAGGAAGACAATAGATTTAAGTATACCTTCTCTGCCCATCTTAATTTATACCAAGCTTATGCCTCTATATGGTGGTCTTTCTTCCGCAAACCTAAAATATTGTCTGAGATAAACTATTGAGAAGTTGGGCGAGCATCTCTATAATGTAATGTCTGTGACATCACTGCAACTTGGAGCTTTTCATAGAATATATAACAAAGCAGCAGAACAGAAACAGCAATGGTGGGAATAATTTATCTCAATCAGGTCACAAAAATGTATCATAGCAAAGAGCCAAGAAATTATGACCACGTGCGTACAACACAATCCATGTGAGGATTCTGAAGCAGCTTTGTTTCTCGTCGGTCCTGAAGCAAGCAAATTTGCACCAACGTGTAAATCAGCAGACTGCTGCTATATATTGTCTGCTCAACCCGTTTGATGCATACAAACTTGCTTTGGCAATACAAAGCTGTGATGAAGTTGTGTATCTATGGAAGCAAGGACTCTTGCTCATATCATAGGTAGTTCTGTTGTGAAACAGCTACACATAATTTTCTGAGGCAAATATTAAGGACCCACATACATAAATTTCTGAGGCAAATATTAAGAACAGTCGTCGACTCTCGAATTGATGAACCGCTTTTCTTGAATCGAGGACTGTGATTGATATTTACCAACATATTTTATGCACACCAACGGTTGCCATGGCTTGGACAACAGTGAGAAGCAAAGTTCTAACACAAAAGCAACACTCATTCCTACTCTTCTTTTCATCCACAGAACCTCTTTGTGAGATGACGGCATGTCCCAGAAACAAAACCTTTCCGAGTCCATTTTGGTTCTCAGACTTGTTACTGGTCTATGCTCCACAATATACTGGGTCATGCTGTCTCAGAATCAATGCAATAAGGTCAAACATGATGGCTATAGAACTAAATGATTTCAGATTAACTTGAAAACATATGTGGTTCAAAGAAGATAGAGATAGCATTAGACATCTTTAGATTACACACCACACACACATAAGCTATCCAGGTACACCGCTCCCCTATCAGCTGCATTACAGATTACTTATAATTATTAAGTCTTAAGACAATCCCATAATTTACACGTGAAGATGGATTAGATGGCACCCACCCAATGAGATTCCTGATAAATTTTTTTTTAATAAGAAACGATTAAAGTGGGTGACTGTAAAGACAACAATTAGAGAAAGAATAGGAAAAAAGCAGTACCAGCACCAATAACTCAATCCAGGAGATGTATTGCTATTGAAAAAGTCGTGCATTTTCTAATCTAAATAAGATAAAGAGGCCAGCCCAATAAGGAAGCAAACCAACCATTCTATTTTTCTAAAAGAAATATCCTCTCCGAGTCCAACATTTGATTGAATACAGAAAAACATAATAAAGTTGGAATCTTTCATTAAAACAAAACACGACTTGAATTGTTGAAATCAGACGAACTACAAATAATACTAGTTGTTGTTAGTGGAGGTTAAATGGTCTTAGTCATAACTCTGGCTCCAGGATAGCAATGATCTGTTCAGTCATGCATGGAAGGATTGGAAGCACACACAAACACACTGACACAGATTTTATGCTATCATAGACATACCGAAGATGTGTGCAAGAAAAGGAACATTAATACCAGAGTTTTTCTTCCTTCTTACAGGGAATCATCAATCCTAAGAACAATAGAAGTGTGATGCACATTATTGACAACGTAATTTCATGATAAAACTGTAAGTCAGGGACACAGATTCATGAGAAAGATGAAAATGTAAAAGCAAAATAAGCCGAAGTGCCCGCTGCAAACATACCTGTAGCATATATACGAAGTCTACTTAATTACACAGTGTTGAAGCTTCATTATTATGTTTACAGCAGCCACCATATACACAAGTGAAAGATCCCCAAGAACAATATATACTCAAGAACGACTTTTAGACATCGCAGTTTATCGGCCTCTAGGCTTTGACCAGGTCAAAGCTTGAAGCCTCCCATAACTATACAAAATCAACATGTAAAAAGCACCACGACCATAGGTGCTTGTGCTATAAATATTGACCCACAAGACTGTACTTCAATATTCACCAAATCTGTTAACTTCTTGCCAATACTCTAGACCGTCTTTATGATCCAAAGCTTATGTTTCTTTATATACAGATATACGAGACAGGATTCAATCAAATTGGCATCTGAAAGGTGCTTGCAAAGTTTGAGGTAAGTATCTACAGTACCAGACTGTTGAATCCTTTTCCGTAGTCCATGCAACACAGCTGCTCTATCCAAATACTCCGGGAACAAACCCAAATCAAGCATTTTAATTACTGTTTCTGCAGCATCATCAAAATGTCCTCCTTTAATGTAACCTCTTAACAGCCATGAGAGGCTTTTCTTCTTACATAAAGAGCTGGTAACCTCTGTCCTTGTAAGCAACCTTGCAATGGCACTGGTTTCCTTGCGGGAAGCACAGATGGCTAAAACAATGTCATAAAGGTCCCCATCAGGCTCTTTACCCACAAGCTTCATTTCCCACAACTGTCTTTCGGCCTCAAGTCCACGTCCAGAACAGATATACATAGCCAGAAGCCTCTCATGAACCACCCCACAGAGTGAAGAACTTCCCTCTTGAATCACCCAATTAGACAATTGTAATCCATCAGCTAGAAGATCTGACTGATACTTCTCAATTAGCCCAACATCTTCTGAATCAAACTCAGCCACTAGCCCAGCCCTTGTAAGAGCTTTCAACTTGCGTAAAGCTTTCCCAAGCTCATTTAGTTCTTTAACCACAGCTGTCATTGCAATGAGGTAGCTGTAAACCTCTGGCTTCAACCCAGATTCTCTTAGTTGAATTACAAACTTCACTGAATCCCTATAGTTACCGTCAACCTGCAGAAGCATATTTAATAGGTTCATTGACATACCTTTGACAACTATATAGACTGTACCACATGTGTTAAACAGATTAACATGAAAAACAGAATACGAAACTCAATGCTAACTGTGCTAAGTAATGTTAAAAGACTCGATAAACATCATAAAGTAAACTAAAGTGAACAACTTTCTATCTACCGATATGTGTTTTAGTAGTATATCAACTAACAGCATTCATTATCAATTCATATAATAATTACGGGCCATTGAAATCAACCAGCGGCGTATAGCAAATGGACAGTCTAAACATTAACCATTTGAACTGTATAAGTTAATAACAAATTGGCACTACAAGAGAAAATGGTAAATGTGCTAAGGAATTGTGAAGCAATTGACAAACTTTGCAAACCACACTAATGCCAACGACTTCCTTTCTACTAATTATTTATGTTTTGAACTGTATAACACTTGACAGTCGCCTGGACATAAGTACCAAACCTTTGATCTGTATAATCCAGGAACAAGACAGGCACTCAGATTTATCCTAATAATTCAGCATCAAATCCGAAACAAGCTCAACCTAAACATAACATAATAAAAGACATGCACAAGGTAAACTCAGCAGCATCTAAATTCACAAGTGAAGAACAATACTACTAACAATGGAACAGCATTATATGAGAAACAGTAAACAAAACACTCACCATCATCTTCCAAGCAAGATACCCAGTTGGCCCTCCTTTATGTCCATCTCTATCATCCTCCTCAGAATACACAATCCCGCGTTTCAACACTTCTTTCACAAACAAAACCGCATTCTCCTTCTCCCCCATCTCCCAATACAACGAAATCACCTTCTCCATCATGCTAAAACTCGGCTTCAAACCAACACAATCCACATCCACCAGAAGGTCAATCACATCAGCAACATCATTCCCCTCCTCAATCAACCTCTTCAACCAACTACACATTATCGAAACCATAAGCTCCATGGTCTCCTTATCGACCCGGTTCTCCTTCCGGAGCCACTCAAACACCTCAAGTGCACACCACGAGTCCCTACCCTCCTGCGAAAAATACACCAACACAAGCTGTAGCTCTCTCGCCGATAACCGGTCATTCATTTCCTCAAGAACATCAGACGGCTCCCTTCTCATCCTCTCTAACTCCTCAATTGCCTCAAAGAAACTCTCACCCATCTCATCCTCATCGTCACTAGTCACAAACTGGTCCAACTGAACCGATTTAAAAATCCTAAAGTCACGAACTTTACTCGATTTCGCAACCACAAAGTTGGTATTCTGCTGTTTGCAGATTACAGAACAAACCCTAGCACAAGAATTTGCTGAAAAGCCCTTTGAACCGCTAAAACGGTACCGTTTAACTGCAAAACACGTCTGGGTCAACGAAGCAAGGCCCTGAGCAGAGGCCATCTTCTTCACCCAAATCCCCAATACAACTCAATCCAGAGAAAACCAAACTAATACCCTACAAAATTAGGTGGGCTTCCATTGCTGTAAAGTAAATTCACGTCAAGTAAAGTATACCCTTTGTCTCGAATTGAAGGAAGAGCCGGGATTCAAAGTTGTTGGCTTTTTGTTTCTCCCATTCCCAAATCTGATTTCTGGACCAGGAAATTAGGGATTGGAGGTAGAAGCCCTAATTTGGGGGTTTGGATAATACAAAGTGTTGTGTTGTTATTTAGGGGGGTTTGGAATTGTGAGGTGCTGCTGTAATGGCCGAGCTCTGCCACCACTGGTGTGACACTGACGCCCAAAACCGTAGAGTCTGATTTTCACCGTTGCGTTTGGTGACGTGTCGTAAGCAAGACTTCTGGAGGAATGTGGCGCCGAACTGCCACGTGTGTATATGAGAAGTCCACTCTAGATTTATTGATTCTCGTTTCTGTTTGCTATTGGAGAGATCCTCCTCTTGTTATTGTTTTTTTGTTTTTTTTTTTATGGTAAGCAAAAGTTTGGGGAGATGTTTTGCAGACCTACAACATTCTCATCAAGTTGTGTTGTAGTCTCTAATAGGAGTTGGAGATTTGATTAGGGTTAAGATAGATTAAAAGTATGATTCTCCTCTACCGTACTCCTAAAAAAAAAGAGAAAAAAAAAACTCTAATAGAATCATAGCTTAATAGATCAATATCAAAATTGAAGCAACACTGCGACAGCGGCAAGTAATTGTCCGACACAAAAATCTATATACATTGGCAATATAATCTATCACACAATTTATTTTTAATTTTTATAATAGAGATTATTTGGATCTTCCTAATTTCCGCATTCATTAGATGTCAATTTCAAAAGAGGTTTGGTTTGGCCCCTATTTGTATCACTTTTTATTTTTATTGAATAGATTCCTCTATTGAGGTTCATCAGAAAAAATAAAAAATAAAAAATACAATCCTCATTTGGCTTTCTCCTTACAATTCCATTCAAATGCACAATACTCATCTGACTCCCAATGACTCCAAATTTCTTTTGGTTGTTCTTTAGCTGATTTCTCCAATGACTCCCAATTATTTCACTTTACCAAGTTCTTGTCATGGAGCTTCTCTAATTGGATAAAATGGACATCTAAAATCAGACTTTCAGTCTCGCCTTAAGAACACAACCCCACAGGCTTTATACTTCGACTTCAATGTAGATGACAATATTTTGCATCACAGCATATATACTCCCTTTATTTTACAATTTTTTTTTTTTAAACCAACATAGATATGTGTATGCATAGATGCATATGTTAAAAATCCATTGGATCATTTATTATTGGGGTGCAGAAAAAGCGGCAACACAGTTTATCTTCCCATTCCGCATGTCCGGAATTTTGGACAAACGAACTACCGGCCCAGTCCTCCTCTCCTCTTTTCACTCTAGTAAGTATGTAATCATGTTGTTAAAGTGTCCAAATGACGTCCCCAACTGTTAACTTGTTCAAACTATTCATATTTAAAAAGGAAAAAATCAAAAATAGTGTGTGAACTTTGAATGATTCTATCATTTTGGTGCATTCTGTTAATTCCTCCGTTAAGTATGGTCATGTGGTCTATCTGTCATGTGCTATTTTTCAGGGGTATGTTTGTCAAAATAGGTTTTTTTGCTATAATGCAGACACAAAGACTGGTTTTTTTTTTCCCTTCTTAAACCTCGTTGATTTCTGTTACTAAACAAAGCCTTGAATACAATCACAAAATTGCATAGCTAGCTAAAACCACAACACATCGATACAAGCACACTCAAAAGACCAAAGAAAAATATAAATACCAATGCAAAAAAATCAAGAGAGGCTATCTCTAGACCAAGAGAGCCTGTGAATGAAACAATCGAGAACAAGAGAGTAAGTAAACCCTAATCATAATCATCATAGATAGAGAGAAGTTGTTGCCACTTTCCAGAGAGAATATTTCTGGGCTTAATTACTCCTTAAAAATGAGAGATACAAGATCACTTACCATCAGTACATGGTTGCTCTCCATCAAGCCTAAAATACTTATAATAATTCGCCATCATCACTCCATCTATCTATAAGATTCGTGAATCGAATCTCAATGCGGTAAACCCTAGTTTTCTCAAAATCTCATAGAACAAATTGCAAGAGAGAGCTAGGTTTTGACACCATCGTTTCGTTTCCCTGTTTGGCATATGGTTTGAGAAGAGAAAAGCAGAACCAATTTTTTCCCTCTTCTATCGAAAGGGTTTTGAGTTTTGACATAATAAGACAAAAATAATCCTAAAAAATGGCACATGACAGACCACATGACCATACTTAATGGAGGAATTAATGGCATACACCAGTGATAGACGGAATGCAAAGTAGATACGCCAATCTGATAGTTTTGAAAGTTGATACACCAAAATATAGAATCATTCAAAATTGATGTGCTTTTTCTCCCTATTTAAAATGAAGCTGCTTAATTTGCCTCGCACGAATTACGTACATATACTTTTATATATCACACCAAAGCAAGGCCAGGCAATAACAGAAGAAAGCACAAGACTAGCTAGTAGCTACATCAGTAATTAAACAAGGAGAACGTACACTAGTTACTTCAATAACTCATCCATGTCCTGCAACGCACTTTGTCTCTTTCCCTGCCTCTTTCCTCCTTCCATTTTCCGACATGAATTGACGTCTTCACCATCAGGAAGGTCTAAGTTAACTGCCTTGTTCTCTATTAATCCATCTAGGACTAGGACTAGGAGGTTAGCCGTCTCCACACACCACACTCCAACCTTGACGTCTCGGATAACGGGAGCTATGGAGGATCATGATCATCGTCATCGACATGTAGAGGACGAGCGGGTGAGCTTCAAACATTTTATTGAGCAAGCTAAGGATCTTGTCAGACCAGACAGCAGTACTTCTGCACCGTCACCTCGCTGGTTCTCACCTTTAGATTGCGGCCCCCCATTAGACAATTCCCCCCTGCTTCTCTTTTTGCCCGGTAATTATAGTCAACTCAAGCTCAACTCTGCTTCTTCTCTCTTCAAGTGCAACTTTTCAGTTTTTTCCTTTGTTAAATCATCAATATAACCATACATATAATTCGAGTGTTTTTCTTTCTCAGCTTGTATAATTGTTTTTTTTTTTTTTTTTTCATTTTTGTTCAATTCAACTCGAGTTCTGCAGGAATTGATGGCACCGGACTTGGGCTTATAATGCATCACAAGAAACTAGGAAAGTAAGTTTCAGCTTAAAGTTGACTGCGTCTTCAAAGAAAGTCTATAATTCTGTTTTTTTTCCAGCTAACTTCAAGCAAATAGTTTATTTCCTCTTTCTAGCTACTACAAAGTCGTGATCTACATTCTAATCTATTTGAGACGTACATACATACATACATACGTATAACCCTTTTTTACTTGCCGTTTGAAGGATTTTCGAGGTCTGGTGCTTGCACATCCCTCCTAAAGATCGAACACCATTTACAGGTTCTTCCTTTTTCTGTGATATATGTTGCATTGGCAATCTATGTGGTTTGTTGCACTCATTGGTTGCTTCACTCGTTCATCGCCCGATATGAGTGTGCTGCATGCTACGAAAATCACACTAGGAGACGATCCAATTTTTACGTGATTTGGTATTCTTATTAATTTTCTGTTGTGTCAGACTTAGTGAAGCTAATTGAGAGCACAATTCGGTTAGAGCATCATCGCTCACCTAATAGACCAATATATCTTGTTGGAGAATCGCTTGGAGCATGCCTTGCACTATCTGTGGCAGCCTTTAACCCTGACATCGACCTTGTTCTAATTTTAGCAAATCCAGGTTCGTAAGTAACACACACACACACAGGTCTTCATTCTTAACATTTTGTAAGAATAACTAATTTATTTACACAGACTTGTAATGGAAGTGGAATTTTTATTAGTTGTATTATCAATTAATTAGTGAGTCCTAGCTAAATGAGAGTCAACAACGAACTTCTGTAGAACTGAAAAGTGTTGTTTTCTTAGTACTGCTATGTATGATCTGGGGTTGTCTATAATACTTGGATGTTTATCATACACTCATTTTACATCTAATTGAACTAAAATAACAATTTAGTTAAACCAAATTTACAACATTAATTGATAACAAAGTTATCACATTTGTTTTACACATTTACGTATAATTGAACCAAGTTACTATAGCAACAACAATTTGTTTATAAACTTGTAAAAATATCTTATGTGGAGTAATTACCTCTAATAGAATCTAAAATTACCCAAAAATAAACTCTATTTACCACAATGACAACAAAATTATTGTTAAATCTGTAAATGAGTGTATCACATACATGCAGGTACCGTAGAATTTCCCTATACGATCTTAGGAAGATAAGTCTAAATGCTAATTATTGCTCTAGCTAGAACCCAAGTAAACTATAGGTTTTCAAAAGAAGATATTAAGTTGATGCAATTTCTCAATCAATTAACACCTATCTCTTGTTCTTGTGCAGCAACATCCTTCAGCAGGTCACAACTTCAACCCATATTACATTTACTGCAGTTCATGCCTGACTCACCCAATCTTAGCCTTCTTCATATACTCAGTTCAATGACTGGTGTGCTATTCTTGTGCCATTTATAATTTTTGCTTCCTACATTGAGATAATAGATATCTTGCTTAATTTCTCCTGACATAGGATGTCATCTCGTTTAAATTAAAGTTTTTTTTATTTATTTTTTTTATTATGAACTGATTTGTAATTTAATTAATCTACATTTTTGTTTTTTTTGTGTTCAAATGACCTAATGGCTTATAATTCCTATTTATGTTGTTTATTAATCTGCAGCTGTTCTGCTTACGTAGGTGCAATGATGGATAATTTGGAGAAGGGAATTGAAAGGCTATCGCCGGATCTTGTTGCACCATCAATAGCTTACCTCTCTGTAAGTTACAACTCTAGCTGGAACACTACTCTTACCAAGGAGTTATATATCTGCGTCAGTCTGCTAAGCACCTAACCCTTCTCAGCATCTATTACAACGTACTGAATCCTTGGGCTGAAGTTTCTGTCATTGGACTTTGTTTGTGAATGTGTTTTTATTTTCAAAAAAGGTGTTTAAATATTGTGAAAAAACATTAATGGTTGAAGTTCCAGGTTATTGCTGATATCTTACCCATGGAAACACTTGTATGGAAGCTACAAATGATTAGTTCAGCTTCTTCTTATGCCAATTCACACCTCCATGCTGTGAAGGCTCAAACCCTGATACTTTCCAGGTTTTGTTTAAAATTCCACAACCAATTCTAGCAATATTTTCTTGTGAGCTAGCTACTGGATAACATGTCATGCATCATTCTATGTTCATTACATGTGACAACACACCTTATAGCTGCATTGCCCTATCATCTATTTAGAATCATGGTGCTGATTTCGCTGTTATCTGTCTAATAGCGGAAGGGATCCATTGCTACCTAGTCATGAAGAAGGTCCGAGACTACGATGGCTGCTGGCAAATTGTGAAATCTGTACTTTTGAAGACTGCGGTCATTTCCTCTTCTTGGTAGGATGATCTTGTTAGTGCTAGTAGAAATCTGATCTTGTCAGTGCATTAAGTTGGGACTTTTTTCAGAACCAGATATGTTTATGAGCTTAAATTACATGTACGCTTAAACTAAAATATTTTGTAAGTTTCACTTTGATACATATATTTGTTCATCGAATTTTTGGCAGGAAGCTGCTCATGATTTGGTAACTGTCATCAAGCAGGTTGGTGTCTATCGTCGTTCAAAAGAAAGAGACTTTGTTTCAGATTTCCTACCACTATCACCTTCTGAATTAAAAAATGTATTGGACAAACACAGGTGGGTGATACTTTCCTAGCTAGGCTTTATTTTTGTTTTCCTTTTCTAATATTGATATCTCATGATTATTTATTATTAATGAGTGTGTAGATGGATTAGCACAGTCATGAGCCCAGTTATACTCTCAACTTTAGAAGATGGGAATATAGTGAGGGGCTTTGCCGGGATTCCTTTAGAGGGCCCTGTAGTGTATGTTGGTTATCACATGTTACTGGGATCTGAACTCTTTCCATTGATAACTCTGTTTTCGGAACAAAACAACATCCCTCTGAGAGGTTTAGCACATCCAATGATGTTTATGAAATTGAATCAAGGATGGTTTCCTGAGCATATGTTCGACGATCTCAAACATGCGGGGGCTGTTCCTGTCTCCGGAAAAAACTTTTTTAAGCTTCTCTCTACAAAGTCTCATTTCCTACTCTTTCCTGGTGGATTGCGGGAGGCTTTACACCGGAAGGTATTGAATTCACTCTCACTTAATGCTTGGTTTGACAATGCCAAGGACATAACCGGATTAAATTTCCATGCTCGTACTTGAAAATTTAAGTCACTAGTCACTATATATTGTAACATGCAGCTTTGCGAAACTCAACTTTCACTTTCCAGGGGGAAGCATATAAGTTATTCTGGCCGGAAAGGGCAGAGTTTGTGAGGATGGCAGCTAGATTTGGCGCGAAGATTGTACCTTTCGGTACAGTTGGAGAGGATGATTTTGCTGACGTAAGTCTATAATCTTGGATCTAATAATGCCTTTCCTAAAATTATATAAAAGTTCAATGAACTGGCCCGAAAAGGTGTTAGCGTTACGATTTATCAAAACTATTCTTTAGTGGATTGAAGTTGTGTAAGCCTAGCCAATAGCAATCCTTAATACATGTGACTAATCCCTGCTTATCTATCACTTACCAGTTCCAAGTTAGGGAAATTCTAGTGTAGTGGTGGGTATCTCATACCCACATTTACAAAAGTGAGAACAAATTTTGTTGTCAAAGTTGTAATTTGAGTCATACTTTGTGTAATCTTAGTTCTAATAATGGTAATTACACATATTACGACATTTTACAAGTTTTTGAATAAATTCGTTGTCAATGTTGTAATCTTAGTTCTAATAATGGTAATTACACGTTTTACGACATTTTTACAAGTTTTTGAACAAATTCGTTGTCAATGTTGTAATTTTTGTTTAACTATATGTAAATAGTGTAAATGAATATGGTAACTTTTGTTCTCAATGTTGTAATTTTGGTTCAAATACTTGTAAATTTTTGTTCAAATAGTTGTAAATGAGGGTATCTCATACCCACCAGTACACTAGCTTGTCTCTCCAAGTTATCTCTGTTCTCGATTGAGTTAACCATTATGGTCTGAAAATGAGAATAACAATTGTGTTGTGTTTTCTTCTCCTCAGATATTATTCGATTATGAAGACCAGATGAAAATTCCATTGTTCAAGAAATATATAGATGACTTATCGGATAAAGTAGCTGGAAAAGTGAGGTACTAGATCTGTCAAGATACTGTTTTATTGTTGAGTTCCATATACCTTTCATCAAAGTAAGCATGCCTTTTAGGATATAATTTTCTCCTTGAATATTGTTGATGTCATCTTGTGACCATAGGGCAACTTCTGAGGGGGAGGTAGGAAACCAAGCTTTACACTTGCCAGGAATTCTACCAAAATTTCCTGGCCGGTTTTATCATCATTTTGGGAAACCAATTGAAACGGAAGGTAAGCGTTTCCACTATAATCAACTAATAACTTTATGTGCTTGGGTGGTTACCTATATTGTGATGTCAATTAATTAGTTGATATATATATATATATATATATATATGCAGGGAGGAAGGAGGAATTACGAGACAAGGAAAATGCTCATGAATTGTATTTACAGGTGAAGTTAGAGGTTGAGAACTGCCTTGCTTATTTGCAGGAAAAAAGAGAGAGTGATCCATACAGAAGCCTTGTGTCTCGGATACTATACCAAGCCAAAAATGGCTTTACAGCTCAAGTTCCTACATTTGACGTGGATTAATTGGGTTGGAATTAGGATAGATTTGGAGTTTTTTTTTTCATTAATCAAATAAGGGATTAGGTGATATTAGTTCCTTGGAAGTAGACGATGTAGGGAGCAAGTCCCACCCTCAATCCCAAAGGAGAAGGGTCTACCACACTTTGGGAATTAGGCTAGATTTGGAGTTTGATTCTCCTCTAATGTATCAAAAAAAAAAATCTCTAATAGAATCAAAACTTAATTTATCAATATTAACGCTGAAGCAACACTGAGACAGCTGCAAGGAGTTGTCCAGTACAGAAATCTTTGTACATTGTCCTTTGCATCTGTCTTTCTTACTTGGGTCTTTCCTATTTACACATTCCTTAAAGGTTGTTTTTAGAAGAGGTTTGGTTTAGCCCCCTCTTTGTATCGCTTCTTATTTTTACTGAATAAATTCCTCTTGAAGTTCATCAACAACAAAAAATTAAAAAAAAAGGAGAGTCTCTCCCTCTCGCTCTAGCAAACCCTAGGCTGGTGACGGCTTCATTTTAGTTCCAGATCTTCATGCAAGCTTTTAAGATTATAGCGTGGAATTGTCGAAGCCTGAATAACACGGAGACTCAGGATGCCCTCGTTAGTATTGTTCATCAACAAAACCCTAGCCTGGTTTTTCTCTCAGAAACCCTAGCTTCTCTGGATCTAGTGACCTCGGTTCGCCGACGGATAGGGTTCGATGGTGTTATCTGTGTATCGAAAAAGGATGACTGTTGGGGTTAGTGCTCTTCTGGCGCAATGAGGTTCTTGTCCGACTCCAGAACTACTCCGTTAACCATATTGATGCGGAGGTGGGGGCTGTAGGATCGGCTGGAGTATTTAGGTTTACGGGCATTTACGGCGTTGCCATAGCAGCTAACCGTCTTACTACGTGGAATCTGATGCGTACGCTGGCAGCACAGTGTCATCTGCCATGGCTTGTAGCCGGTGACTTTAAAGAGATCCTTAGTCAGCCTGACAAGTCTTGGGGTCCTCCGCATAGTATAGCACAGATGGCTCGATTCCGTCAAGTTCTGGTGGATTGCGAGCTCTTGGATATGGGGTTTGTAGGCCCCCGATTTAAGTGGTCTAATCGCTTTACGAAAGAGTGTCTGGATAGGGCTTGTCAAACGACGCAATGGAGAGAGATATATCCCTTTTCTCGTTGTATCACTCTTCCACTTAGTAGATCGGACCACTGCCCTCTTCTTATCGAATTAGCCCTGAACTCATGGTTAGTCACCACACCCCGAAACAATTTCATTTTGAGGAGATGTGGCTTCAGCACTCGGACTGTGGGAATGTGGCTTCAGCACTCGGACTGTGGGAATGCTGTTCAGCAGGGTTGGATGCTCCCAACTATTGGAGAATCAATGGCTCAGGTTGGAAGTAAGATTAAACAGACAGGTGATCATTTACTTATGCAGTGGAACTCTGGGGTTTTTCAGCAGCGACAGATGGAAATGCAGTTGATTCAGCGTAAACTTGACGCATTGATGAAGCATAATTTTGAACCTCATCAATTTGAGGTATAGAAAGCATTACAGTTTCGTCTGAATGAATTACTCTTGGCTAATGAGACTTATTGGAGGCAGAGATCGCGGTTTCAATGGTTAAAGGATGGTGATCATAATACGGCCCGTGCTTCTAATCGGTGATGTAGGAATCGTGTTAAAGGTCTACTTAATAATGCAAGGCAATGGACTTCCAATCCGGCTGAGGTGAATGATTTGATTATTTGGTATTATGAAGCTATTTTTAGACCTGGTGGTTCTGATCCAGTGGCTTTAGAAACGATTACTACTTGTTTGCAGCCCAAGGTTTCTGTTGATATGAATACAGAACTCACTGCACCGTATTCTGATGAGGAAATTAAGAAAGCCCTGTTCCAAATGCACCCATCCAAATCTCCGGGCCCATATGGAATGTCTCCTTGTTTTTTCCAGAAATTTTGGAACATTGTAGAGAAGGAAGTTTGTATGATTTTCAGGGAGATCCTTTGTATACGGGTCAGATTTCTTAAGAGTCTAACTTCACTCACCTCACATTGATCCCGAAGATCAAAGAGCCTAAACTTGTCTCTAATTTGCGACCAATTGCGTTATGTGATGTTGTGTACAAAATTGCTTCAAATGTCTTGGCAAATAGATTGAAGGTGATTCTTCCTCAACTTATTTCACCGCTACAAAGTGCCTTTGTTCCGGGAAGGTTGATATCTGATAACACTTTGGTGGCAACGAAAATCGCGCACTTTATGAAGAAGCTCCGTAGACAGGTTGATGGTTTCTTCTCCCTAAAACTTGATATTTCTAAAGCTTACGATCATTTGGAATGGCCATATTTGGAAGCAGTTTTGGTGAGATTGGGATTTTGTCCGAATTGGGTCAGGATTGTGATGGCTATGGTGAAGTCAGTGAGTTATTTTGTTCTGATTAATGGTACTCCCACAGGATTTATCTTGCCTTCTAGGGGTATTCGACAAGGGGATCCTCTCTCCCCATATCTTTTTATTCTATGTGTAGAAGGTCTCTCAGAGTTAATCTCTTCATCAATCCAGCAGGGATTGGTCAAGGGTCTGAAAATGTCTCCCACAGCACCCACTATTCATCATCTTCTTTTTGCAGATGATAGTTTTTTATTTGGGGAGGCCTCAGTGGGTGAGTGTTTAGCTTTTAAGCACATCTTAGCTGTGTATGCAAAAGCCTCAGGTCAACACATCAATTTACAGAAATCAAGTGTGGCCTTTAGTGGTAATGTCAGTCTTCATAAGAGAAATCAATTTACTGCAATTTTAGGAGTGGCTTGTGTTAAAGAGCATGGCCTGTATTTGGGGCTCCCTATACATGTTGGGCATAACAAGACGGCCATCTTTGCCTATTTGAAAGAGCGACTCACCAAAAAGCTTATTAGCTGGCGTGCTAAGATTCTTAGTGTTGGAGGTAAGGAGTTACTCATCAAGGTAGTTGCTCAAACTCTACCAAATTATGTTATGAATTGTTATGCTCTACCTAAGTCTCTCTGTGATGATCTTCAGCAACGTTGTTGTCAATTTTTTTGGGGTAGTACCGATGATAAGCGTAAAATCCATTGGTGATCTTGGGAGCGAATATGCCTTCCTAAAGAACAGGGTGGTATGGGATTTAAGCATCTATAGCTAAGCAAGGCTGGCGTCTCCTTACACATCCTAGTTCTCTTGTGGCTCAAGTCTTCAAGGTAGTTTATTATCCACATGGAACGTTCCTCACAGCTGACATAGGAGTGATACCATCTTACTCTTGGAGGGAGTATTATGAAGGCGAGGTCAGTCTTGCAGGCTGGCTTATCTTGGAGGATATATTGGCAATGGTAGTGCTGTTGGCATTTGGGACTCGGATTGGATACCTCCTGTCTCTGCTCACACTCTAATTTGTCCTCCGGATACAATTTTTGAGCGGGTTATGGATTTGATTGATTGGGACACTTGGTCGTGGGATGAAGCAGATGTTCATTTATTTTTTGATACACATGTGGCCACTCGGGTCCTTTCTATCCCGCTTAGTAGACGACATGGTCAGGATAGAGTGGCTTGGAAATTGGATAAGCAGGTTCCTTCTCAGTGAAGTCTATCTACACCATCACTCGTGAGTTTGTCATGGGTAATCAGTTCGCTTCCTCTTCCTTTGGTGAACCATATGGATCGGTTTGGAGGGCCTTGTGGAAGGCCAGAGTCTCCAGCAAGGTTGCCATATTTAGGTGGAGAGCCGTTCAAAATCTTCTTCCTACTCGTGCTGCTTTATCTACCAGGGGCAGTTCCGGTGATCTTCGCTGTGTCATTTGCTCCAATGAGATTGAAACAGTGGAACACTTGTTTTGTTAATGCCATTTACCCACAAGAATTTTAGGTGCTTCTACTTTCTATATTCAGCCTTCTACTTTGTCCTAGAAGGATTGGTTCTTGGAGAGAGCTACTACTCTGTCAGGTGAGTGCTTTGATAAGTTATTGGTTTTGATGTGGAGCATCTGGAGGAACAGAATGATAAGTTGTGGAGGGATCGATCTCAAACAAGGCTGGGCATAGTGGTCGATGCTATGGCCTGGTATGAGGATTATTCCCGAGTTCAACGGGAGTCCAATGGTAGGAATCAAATTGGTCCTACTCGTAAGAAGACTTGGACGGCACCGCTCGCGGAGGTTGTTAAGTTTAACGTTGATGGGTCCTTTCTCCCCTCTGTGTAGTATGGAGGCATAGGTGGTGTCCTAAGGAATCCTTTTGGACACTTCATTGTCTGGTTTTCTTACAGAGCAAGTTTGGTGAATTCTGCGTTGCATGCGGAACTGCTAGTTGTCAAGTATGGTTTGGAATTTTTGTAGGCCTTGAATGTTACCAAGGCTATGATTGAGAGTGATTGTTTACATGTAGTTCAAGCCATCAACTTGTTAACTAAGGATCTGTCTGAATTGGCAGCTTTGATCTAAGACATTAAAGGCCTAGTGCATGCTTTAAGGGAGGTTACAGTCTATTTTGCTCCTCGACAGGTAAACATGGTGGCTCATCGTCTAGCTAGTCATAGCTTTGATTCCAATGTTCATCTTGAATGGTTTACTAATGCTCCAGATTTTATACTGGATGCCCTCATATATAATTGTAATCGTATCTAGTTAATAAAGTTTGTTTCTCTCAAAAATAAAAATAAATAAATAAAAAGCTTTAATCCTCATTGGATTCCATTCAAATGGTCAATACTCATCTAACTCAGGTGTCCAAATGTGTTTTGTTTCGTCTTTCGCTAATTTCTTCAATGACCCCCAATTCTTTCACTTTTGTAAATCCTTGTCATAAAATTTATCCGATTGGATAAAATGGATATCTAAAATCAAACATTTAGTCTCGCCTCAAGAACACAATCCCACAAACATTATTCTTAGACTTCAATGATTTCTCGTGGACTAGATGACGAAATTTTGCATTACAACATATGTGCTCCCTTTATTTTATAACACACACAGATATATATATATAATTTACAACATAGATTCGTGTATGCATAGATGCATTATGTTAAAAATCCGTTGGATAATTTATTATTGGGGTGCAGAAAGAGCGTTAACACAGTGAACACACTATTCTGCATGTCCGAAATTTTGAACAAACGAACCACCTGTTAACAGAATAGTAAAAAATTACCCCCTTTACCACATTATTACTGTAGCTTACTTGCTTAAGTAGTTAGTGAATTACAGCTATTGTACACTTGTCATTTTCTTATGTAATCTGGGAAAGTATATAACTGTGGACTTTCCTCTTTTTACAGTTTCGCCCGAATGCCTGATCAATATAACACAATTCTCTCTGTATTTTCTCTCTACTTCCTCTCATTTCTGTGTTCATAGATTCAAGTTGTCATGGTATCACGAGACAGGTACGATTGGGATCGGAGTTCGATATTGGAGGCCTAGCTACTCTAGGTTCATGAAGCTATTGCTTATTTCTATTCGTTTCTAGTTTTGATTCAGCCATATTAGAGAGAGATTCAAGTTTGAGATAAGTTCCTCTTCTAATTCTGGAATTATGGAAGTTCTGAAAAGCTTAAATTTGTTGCTGATTGCCCGTTTCGAAGCCTTGATTCCATGATGGAAGTAGTATGCTACTATTTTAGTACAAGATCCATGGGTTTTTTGTTGTTTTTTTTCTTGAGATTGAAGTTTGGTGAAACCCTAGTTTTTGTTCATAGACGATTCAGTGGTGATTTGTGTGATTCACCGTGATTTGCTGGAAATTGAAGGTTGTAGAAATACTAGTTTGAGATACCAGAAGCTTAAAACCGTCTCTCATCTGAAATGGTTCAAGTTCTATATAGCTGAAGTTTTTTGCTGGAATTATTTGCTTCTAGCTGGGAAGATTGGCTACTTGTTGCCTATATAGTTTCTTCTACTGCATCTTGATAAAACCTCAAATCTCAAAGAATGCATCTGCTAGTCACACTATCTGCATTTGAGTTTCTTGATCAATAGTGTATTCTGTTTGCAAGAAGTTTGCTTCTCTAAGGATTCAAGTTGGTTGAACATTTGTTACAAGTTGGTAATACTACAGATTCCTCGTTGAAATCCATTGCTAGTATTTAGAACAGTTTTGCTACACATTGCATTTGCATAAGCTGGAAGTTGTATTGGAAGTGTTGCAGCTCGCTGCAGTGTGCAGCTTCCACAGTCAAGCATCATGAATAACAGTTTTGACTTGAGCAACTTTATACCATCCAACTTCTGCAATCTGATTTCAATTGGCTTAGATGGCTCTAACTATGACACATGGAAATTTTTGTTGGAAACAATGTTAAAAGGTTGTGGCCTAATGAAATATGTTGATGCTTCATTTCCTTTCCCTTCTCAATACTTGATCACAGAAGAAGATGGTGTCACATATGCAATGACAACAGAGTACATTACGTGGAAGCAAAATGATTATGCTGTTATGACTTTGCTTGCTGCTAGTCTATCTGATGATGTTCTCTCTTTTATTGTTGGAAGTAATACTTCTAGAACTTTGGTGTGTGCTCAAGGAAAGGTTAGCTTCCACATCATGGTTCAACAAAGAGCAACTAAAGACCAACTTTTACAAACTCCAAAAAGGTTCAGATTCTATTGACAAGTACTTGGATTGGGTGAAGATGGCTTGTGATCAGTTGGTCACTGTTGGGATTCATATGACTGATGAAGACATAATTGTCTTTGTTCTTCTTGGTTTGCCATCAGACTGTACTACTATGAAAACTATAATCAGGGAAAGCTTTGTATATTATCTTGAGGAGAAGCAAAGAAAACAAAGAAGAGGTATGCATTTAATCAAGAAAACAGAGCACATTACAGAATGAGGGTACTAATGCTATTTATACAAGAGTCAAGTACACATATTTATACTATAGAACAATATATCTAACTTGGCAAAATACCCTTTTACCCTTAACATCCCCCCTCAAGCTGATCGGAGGGAACCTAGCATCATATTGCAGCATATGGAATAGTTCGAAGAGAGCAATTAGGAATGCTTGCTTCAACCAGGAGGAATAAGCGGCAGTGATTGGCATAGCTTCATAGGATGAAAGGACTACCTACAATGCAGTGTAGTTTTATTTGAAGGAGTAAAAACATGAGCTGCTTAGTGCCTTGTGTTGGTAAAGCTTCAATTTCCTTGAGCAATTGATGTTGCCATTCTGAAAGATCAGAGGAAACTGGAGTTGCGGAAAGGCAAGCATTATCATTTGATTTCCTAATGGAAGCTGAAGGATTGTTGGACATTAAAGTAGGATTAGTAGGAATAGATGCTGCCCTTGATTGAGAAGAGAAGGAAGCAATCATAGCTTGAGGCACTTCATTAGTTGGTGGTTGAAAATCATAATGATGTCTATGTAAACACTCTGCTGCACTGTGACCAGTCTTAAAGCAAATTTGACATTATAAAGAAGAACCGGTAGCAAGAACCTGCCTGGGAGATGGTCTTTGGGAACATGTCAGAGCAATATGGTCAAAATCGTAACATATTTGACAAGATTCAGGTTTGAAGGATGTATTATGAGGATTTCCAATGTCTCCATCTTGAGTACAAGAGTCTCGGTTATTGGTGTTGTTATGTTGATGACAAACTATTTTCCCAAAACCATATGAATTTCAAACATTCTTCACCAAACCATGTGTATTAGTATAGTTTCTAGAAGTCCCAACATGATTATTTCTATTGAAATGATGGTATCCTCTAGAATTTTCATATCCACCAAAGAACCCAAGACCATTTTGATTTTTGCTGTAATATATCCCAGATTGTTGATAATGAGCTTTAAATCTTCTTCTTTGATTGAAGTGCTTGTAATCATCAAAATTATCATTAAAACTAGTAGTAAGATGTGTACCAAAAGAATATTGATAGCAATGCCCTGCCTTGGTTCTTGTGTGATTCTCATGATTAGCAGCAAGTGCAGTCACAGGAGCATGAGCAAGTGGTTTTGATTCTTAGACAACATCAGACTCAACACTACGTAATATAGGCTTCTGATCAAAGGTAGTACCCGGTGGCTGAGGTCCTCCAAAAGCATGAGCATAGAAATAGACTTGTGAGCTTCTTCCAGTTCAGCTTCAGCAATGAGTAAAAGAGATTTCTTGGGTTGAAATCGGGTAGGCTTAGCCCTAATTATAATTTCATAATAGTATAGTCTGAAGGCAAACCAAGAAGAACAGAGGCAATTATGTCTTCATTAGTCATATGAATCCCTATGTTAGCCAGCTGATCACAAGCTACCTTCACCCTATCCAAGTACTTGTTAATAGAATCTGAACGTTTTCGGAGTTTATAAAAGTTGGTCTTTAATTGCTCTTTGTTAAACCATGAAGTAGAAGCATACCTCACCTTGAGCAAACACCAAAGTTATTTAGAAGTTTTACTTCCAACAACAAAAGAGAGAACATCACTAGATAGAGTGGCAGCAAGCAAAGTCATAACAACAAAATCGTTTTGCTTCCAGTTTATGTACTCTGTTGTGATTTTAGATGTGACAGCGTCTTCTTCTGTGGTCATGTATGATGGAGGACAAGGGAACGATTCATCGATATATTTCATTAGGCCACAACCTTTTAACATTGTCTCTAGTTATAGTTGTCTAAGCAGATTGGAATCAAATTGCAGAAATTGGACAATAGACAATTTTGTAACATAGTACTGTTATCCATGATGCAAGGTAACACAGAATTGTAAAAGAGACTCACAAAATCTTCCCAGTTCAATTCAAGCAAAATTGTAGATTGTAGACCAAAGTAAACATTAATGTCGAGGGAAAATCAATGCAGAATTCTGTAGCCCAACAATCCCTTATCAGTTATCACACCCTAATAATTCATACTGTACATAACACTATCCAATAATATGTATTAGCACAACATTATCCATATACAATTGCTTTTCCCTTGTCCCGTTTGTTGGCTATCTTTCATTCCAATATTTTCCAAATGCAAAAATCACTCCAATTCCTTCAACACAATAAGTACTCCAATGGAGACAAGCTATTGTGAATGATAATGACTATTCATGCAATAGGTATTGCTTCATGTATGCGATTGACAGACTGTTAATGTATGCGATTGACATACTTGTAATATATGATTGATTAGTATAGCTATTATGTATTGCCTTTTGTATACATGATGTAACCCTATATAAACCTCATGGTGAGATGAATACAATACATTTTTTTCCAATTCTCTATAACACGTTACCAGCATGATACTCTAACCCAAGCCCTAGCTAGAAAAAAAAAATCCTAACACCCGAAATTTCTTTGACTAAAAATTGCCGCAAGCTCCTAGCCCTTGCTAGCCATACCATACGCTGTTCCTGTAGCCCTTGAGCACCCGTGTGCCTCCTACTGGCCCTGTAGCATTGTCGCACGCCTGCTGCCCCTGCAGCACAGCAGCACGCTCATTCCTGTGCAGATCAGCCTGTTTTCACTCCCCGAAATATCTTGATCAGGATCTTAGATCAAAATCCTTCCTTCATCAAAGTTATTTGTCTCTGCCTCTTCTATCTGACCTCCAAATTTCAGCCCTATTGGAGTCTTTTTGAGATCTGTACACCATTCAAAGTGGGAGCTGTTCAAAAGCGAATCTGCTCAGAATTTCAACAAGTAAGTTTTAAAGATTAAAGTTCCAGCTTTTTTGTCTTTTAAATTCCTTTATTTTCTGCAGGATTTAATAAAGTGGAATTATGAGGATTTACGCTTAACGAACTAAGAGTGTTCGTATGAACTAAGAGTGTTCATAATGCTCTGACTAAGAGCGTCTGTAAGCATCAAATTGTGATCATATTAAAACATTATTGTTTGGTCTAATCCAAAAGAGATTCTTGGAAATTGTTTTCTTGGTAACATAGCTCAGAAATCTTATTATTTTAGTTTTCATGCAAGTTTAGCTCCGAAACTAATATATCTTCTCTTCTTATTTTCAAGATGTCGAATGAACCTAGACTCGACTTTCCCATGCTTGACTCAACAGGCTCGGATTACCACACTTGGGTAACCGATGTTGAGAACCACCTCACTTCAAAGGGAATATTACCCATAATCCAGGCACCTAATCTGAATCGTGTGTTCGTGCGAACACCTACAAAACATGCTCAAGCAGTTATCTTGATGAGACGCCATATGGACAAGGCACTCAGATTGGAGTATATGTCAATCAAGGATGCAAGAGAGCTATGGGTAGCGCTAGAAGAGCGCTTTGGCAATGTCCAAGATTCCCTCCTCCCTGACTTGAAGGTTCAATGGAACAATCTGCGCTTTGCTGATTTCAAGTCTGTTGCTGAATATAATTCAAAGCTCTTCGCTTATAGTCCATGTTGAGGTTTTGTGGACAACCTATCACAGAGCAAGAGCTAATTGAGAAAACTCTCTCCACCTTCCCATTTCACCCATTTTGGTATCAAAGCAATATCGCACTGAAGTCAATGCTGGACGGATCACGAGGTTTCATCAGCTTATCAATCTCATATCTGTAGCTGAGAAACATGATAACATACCCGTGAGAAATTATAATTCAAGGCCCATTGGAACTAAGAGCGTTCATGAGGCGAATTATAATGCACCCAAAATAGGGCGCAAGGAGCGGAACCCTAAGAATAAGGGATATGAGGGACGTATGGGTCCATATAACCGCCCTAACAAAGAAGAAAACCGCAGGTTTGGTGCAAATACACGTGGTGGTAATGCCACACGTGGGAGAGGTGGTTGTGGTGGTGGCGCCAACCCTCCTAGGGAACGCCCACAATGTACACCTCAATTAAAGGGAGGCAACCACAATGACATGTGACATCGATGTGGATCAAGTGGACATTGGTTCAAGCAATGCAAGGCAAGCAAGCAGCTAGCTTCAAGATACAGGGCATACAGGGACCTGAGGGAGCAAGAAGTGTACCTTGCAGAAGAAGAAGAAGAAGATGGTGGAGATGTCAATCTCACCATAGAGGACTTCAAAGCTGTAGATGAAGTGCACAAGGATATTGCAGACTTTGATTAGAATAGTCCTTTTATTTTCCAAGAATTTTTGTAATGGCAATATGCCTTAGTCAATAAATGACAATTGTATTAAACTCTTTCTTATGTGGTGCACCCAATGAAATATGATGTCTAGGAAAGTCATTGAGATTAATGGTTCTTAAGAAAGCCTCGCTCCACCAACATCTCTCTCTACTTTCCTGGTCATATTTGATTGGAGTTACCAAATGGATAGAATGACTACAATGTGTCTTAGTTTGATTTTATTTTGGATTAGACTTTTTGGGACCTTTGATGTAATCATTGACTATCTTTATTAATAAAGTATTGTATTATTATTCAATGTCATGGACATGTTTTAATTCCGAACTTTATTATTTTTCAGTATGTTTCCTTGAGAGTTGGAATGCCTTGTTGATAGTGGCACCACACATACTATATTGCGACATAGGCAACTATTTCTATGGATGACGCCTAGTCGATCTTCTGTGACTACGATGGCTAGACCATCACAATTGATTCATGGTCGAGGACCAGCTCAATTTATGTTGCCAAATGGCACAAGTATTAATGTCACCGAAGCTCTATATGCTCCTAGGGATGAAAGAACCCTATTGAGTTTTAAAGATATAAGATCCAATGGTTTTCATGTGGAAACACATTGTGAGAATGGACAAGAGTTCCTTTGCATCACCTCGAATGACTACGGACATAAACGAGTATTAGAGAAACTTATGTGTTGCTCTAGTGGATTGTATGCAACTACTATTCGAATTATTGAATCCAACCATGTCATGAGAGATGACTTATGGGATTCTGACACATATAGGCTTTGGCATGATCATTTGGGACACCCAGGTCGTGATATGATGATCTGTATATTAAAGACTTCACACAGACATCCATTTTTCAAATGAAAAGAAATCATAACCAAAATTCGATCCAAGGTAGGGCTGGCGCCGTCTACCCCCTGCGACCCAAAAGTGGTATTGACGCCACCAATACCTTCTTGGTTCCTTTTTCTACTTCTAAAGTCAATTGTGACTTCGTGGCTCAACCAGATACTTCCTTGGTTGCATCTAAAGCCCATCTTTTGTTTTGCAAAGCCTGCTCTTCAGCAAAATTATGATCGAGACCATCCTATGCAAAGGACACTAAGGGAAATATGCCATTCTTACAAAGAATCCAAGGTGATATTTGTGGACCTATTCAACTAACTTGCGGACCATTTAGATATTTTATAGTGTTGGTTAATGCATCGACAAGATGGTCACATATCATGCTATTGTCCACAAGAAATGCTGCATTTGCTAAACTCCTAGCACAAATCATTAAATTAAGGGCTCACCACCCTGATCATCCCATTAAGTCAATTCGTCTTGACAATGCTGGAGAGTTTACATCAAAAACGTTTGATGACTATTGCATGTCCATTGGGATTGAGGTTGAACACCCTGTTCCTCATGTTCACACCCAAAACGGTCTCGCAGAAGCTGCCATTAAAAGACTTCAAATGGTCGCTAGAGCATTGGTTATGCGCACCAATCTCCCTATTTCTACTTGGGGCTATGCAATATTGCATGCAGCTGTGCTCATTCGTCTGAGGCCTACTGCCACTCAACCCTTTTCTGGTCCCAAATGGTTACTGGATATGAGCCTGATGTCTCTCAATTACGCATATTTGGGTGTACAGTTTATGTGCCAATTGGCCGCTACAGCGCACCAAAATGGGTCCTTAAAGACGATTAGGCATTTATGTTGGATATGACTCTCCAACCATTATCCGCTACTTAGAACCCTTGACAGGCGATCTATTTACCACTAGATTTGAGGATTGTCACTTTGATGAGATAGTCTTCCCGTCGTTAGGGGAGATAGGAACAATAATGTTCAACAGGAATGACAGGAATTGTCGTGGTCTGTCCCCACTTTGTCTCATCTTGATCCCCAAACAGCACAGTCCCAAATTGAAGTGCGGAGAATTCTCGATCTTCAGAACGTAGCAGACTCTATGCCTGATACATTTTCTGATATCGCTAAAGTGATAATATCACATATACCTACTGCAAACCTGCCTGCAAGGATTGATGTCTCTAAAAATCATGGACATGGCGCCACCCCTAGGGGTATTGGGCATGGCATCGCCACCACTAATAATGATGGCAATGTGGCTCAGGCCGGGCTCCAGGCTAGGAAATGTGGGAGGCCCAAAGGTTCGATGGATTCTCGCCTGAGAAAGAAAGCGAGTTTGGCAAAGAAAGATCCATTAATCATCGACATAAATAACCGTCTCATAAAGATATTCCGGATTATAGTTATGTCCAAGAGACATCATTGGGGGACGCTCCAATGTTAGAACCAATTTCAGGGAATAGGGAGTTCTCCATGAATTACACTAGTGTACATGAGACGTTGAATCGAGATTCTATTATCCTTAATCATGTGTTTGCATATTCTATTGCTCAAGGAATTATAGAACACGATGATATCGAACCTCGCTCCGTTGAAGAATGTCAACGAAGAGAGCAGACTTGCCTAAATGGAAAGATGCGATCCAGGTTGAATTGGATTCACTTAGATAGAGACAGGTATTTAGGCCTATAACGCTGACACCCCCAAGTATAAAGCCTGTTGGCCATAAAGGGGTCTTTGTTAGAAAACGTAATGAGAAAAATGAGGTTGTTAGATACAAAACCCGCCTTGTGGCGCAAGGTTTCTCACAACGCCCTGGAATCGACTACGAGGATACATATTCTCCCATAATGGACGTTATAACGTTCCGCTACCTTGTCAGTTTGGTAGTTTCCAAAAAACTTGACATGCAGCTTATGGATGTAGTTACAGCATATCTCTATAGGGATCTAGATTCAGAGATATATATGAAGGTTCCAGATGGACTTCAATTACCCAAGTCAAGTGGCTCTAAACCACGGAGCGCGTTTTCAATAAGATTGAGACGCTCACTATATGGATTGAATCAATCCGGACCGATGTGGTATAACCGTCTAAGTGACTACTGATTGGGAAGGGATATGTCAACAATGAAATATGCCCATGCGTGTTTATAAAGAGGACAAGTTCCAGATTTGCAATTGTAGCAGTTTATGTCGATGACGTGAACCTAATTGGAACTCTAGATGAGTTAAAGAAAGCTGCTAAGTACTTGAAATCCATATTTGAGATGAAATATCTTGGGAAAACACGGTTTTACCTCAGACTAGAACTCGAGCACCGTAGTGATGGAATTATGATCCATCAGTCAGCATATACTCAAAAATTATTAAGGCGCTTTAATGAAGATAAAGCAAAGCCTGTGAGTACTCCCATGATCGGTCGTAGTCTTGAGCCTGAAAAAGATCTGTTTCGTCCAAGGGATGAGGACGAAGACTTATTAGAGGCTGAAGTGCCCTATCTAAGTGCAATAGGCGCATTATTATACTTAGCTCAATGCAAAAGACCAGACATCTCATTCGCAGTGAACTTGTTAACTCGACACAGTTCTGCGCCAACACGCCGCTATTGGATTGGCATAAAGACAATCTTTCGATACTTGAGAGGTACGATTGATATGGGCTTGTTCTATCCCTACAGAGAGAAAAGAAATAACGAAAGTGTGGGATCGGACTCCACAAGGCAAAACGCCACCTTCCATGCTCCTCATCTCTTCCATCAAAATGTCAACGATGTCTTGATGGATTTTGCTTATGCAGGGTATCTCTCTGATCCTCACAAAGGTCACTCCCAAACGGGTTATGTCTTTACCATGGCACTGCGATATCTTGGAGGTCTACAAAGCAGACCCTTGTTGCTACTTCCTCAAATCATGGAGAGATTATCGCTCTACATGAAGCCGTGCTATAATGGATATGGCTAAGGTCTATAGTTAGATACATTCAAGGAACTTGTGGTTTGAAGTCTACCACAGATGAACCTACATGCATTTATGAAGATAATGCAACTTGTATTGAGCAAATGAAGTTAGGTTTCACCAAGGGCGACAACACCAAGCATATATCGCCTAAGTTCTTTTACAATCAACAACAACAAACACTTCTAAATATTGAAGTGAATCAAATCCATTCAGAGGATAATGTAGCGGACTTGTTTACCAAGTCATTACCTAAATCCACCTTCGAGAAACATGTGAAGAGCATCGGATTAAGAAAGTTATCCGAACTCCCATAATTGTACAAATCAGGGGGAGACCTTGACATCAGAGGGAGGTATGATGTCTACATGTTCGATCTAGAATAGTGAAGGACGTGTTGTGCTCTTTTTGCCCTTCGACCAAGGTTATTTTTGTCCCATAGGGTTTTTGTTACCGGGCAAGGTTTTTAGTGAGGTAACGATCAAAGCGTCATCACCGAGTTTGAGCGGCACAAGGGGGAGTGTTGAAGGATGTCGACTACTCCACATTCATGCCCGTTGTACTCTTTTTCTCCTTCGACCAAGGTTGTTTTTTCCCACAGAGTTTTTATTACTTGGCAAGGTTTTTGACGAGACAACTTAGAAGCACATAGCAGAGGCAACACTATTGACATGGAATATCCAAGGGGGAGTGTTGTGAATGATAATGACTATTCATGCAATAGGTATTGCTTAATGTATGTGATTGACAGACTCGTAATGTATGCGATTGACATACTTGTAATGTGCGATTGATTAGTATAGCTATTATGTATTGCCTTTTGTATACATGATGTAACCCTATATAAACCTCATGGTGAGATGAATACAATACATTTTTCAATTCTCTACAACATATCCTTAATTTTAACAACTTGTGATGAAATATTTAACATCAATGCAAATCTATGGGTGACTAAAGTGATATTTTTGAAAATATAATGATCACAGTGTCGAAAGTGTCATAATTGAGTAACCATTTGTGATTTTTTTTTCCACCTTCACATGTCATCATTCTTTCTACATTTTTTCATTCATCAAAGCAGCATACCTTGAAACTCTGAATCATTAGGGATCGAGCAGTTCATCGAGAAAAAGCGTAAACACCCATTGTCTCATGATTTCTTTCACCTCGTACTTTCTCGACAACCAAACCTATCAAATCAAAGAAGAAGAAGAAAAAGGAAATATTTTTGCAACAAGCAGAGGTGTGCTAATTTAAAGAATGATATTATTTCAATGATTTGGCTCCAAATGCATATGTTGGAATGAAAGAGCATTGAAGCTACAGGTGCCAACGATTCATTTGTGCTGGAACAAGGCTGGGTCCTCTCAACTGAACCTAAATAAATGCCTAAAATAATTTAAAAAATAATTGAAATAACACCCCAATACAGCACCTATGGATGTCTGAAATAAATGACACCCATTTGCAATTGGTGTTGCAAGAGAGCCAAAATGAGTTGGGCACCCTCAAATGACTTCACGTGGTTGGAGTTGCGCTAACATCTCCAATGGATATGTTTTTCGCCACATTTTTTTATATAATTGAATAAAGGATGAAGCGATATTAGCTCTTCAGAGGCAAACAATCTAGGGAGTAAGTCTCACCCTCAAATCTGAAGGTGAAGGGTCTACCACTTCAGATGTCTTTTGCCACACTTCACATGGTTGGAGTTGCGCTAACATCTCCAATGGATATGTCTTTTGCCACAATTGTTTTATATATAATTAAATAAGGGATGATGCGAAATTAGCTCCTCGGAGGCAGACAATTTTGGGAGTAAGTCTCACCCTCAAACCTAAAGGTGAAGGGTCTACCACTTGAGATGTCTTTTGCCACATGAAGTGCGCAACAACTACTTTTGACATATTAGCTTCCTCCAACCCTTATGTCAATTCTGACATGGCAAAGTACATTTTTTTTCATCTATCAAATTTGACCCTTCTCTTTTCGATGTCAATTCATTATTCAACAAGAAAAGAGAAAAAATTTTTAATAATACTCAATTTTGACATATTGGTTGGAGCTAAGATTAGTCAAAATATTAACAAGTCAATTTTACCATGTCATATGCCAAAATTAGATTCGACACAAGCCAAAAGACATCTTCATTGGAGACAGGGCCAGCCCTGGCTATAGGCCTAGCAGGCCTGTGCCTATGGCTCCCAAATTTCATGGGCCCCCGAAATTAAACCAAGTTTTATATATATTTATATATGTAAAAAAAAAAAAAAAAATATATGCCCATATGTCTTGTCGTTTTGTACTTCTTCTCGTGTCGTTTTATACTTCTTCTCTAGTTCTCCTAGACTTCTACGCGGCTACTCGGGAAGACGGCGTCTCTTGTTCTTACCTCACCTCCATAATCCCAATTTCTCAATTCTCAAATCTCAAAACCTAGCAACTAATTCATCATTAGATCATTGATTCATCGTCGCCAATAATCATCATCATCTGCAATCATTCTTTTGATTTCTTGTTTTTGTAATGTTTTATTAATTTTTCTGAATTTCTGGTAAATTTGGGAATTGGGAAGAAGGAAATAGCGGTTGATTTTAACCTTTTGATACTAATTAACACAGTAATTTCGTTGGGCAAGTCTTTAAGTATTCTTTGCAAATTCAAATATTTTTCAATGAATCAATGATTAAGATTCTTTGCAAATATTTTTCTTCTTATTCGATTTGTCTAAACTAATAGTGATTATAACTAATTATGAATCAAGTGCATCTTTGTTATTTGTTAATGGAATCATGGTAGACTGGTACTAGTGCCGTAGTGGTATCAGTATCAGATGCAAGCTAGAAATTTTTTTTTTTTGATACATAAACCACATAGCTGTACTCTATTATGCAGAGATGCGAAAAGAATCAAGTGCAGAAGATAGCAAGTTTTGTTGCCTTTGCTACCTTTTGCTCCTGAAATACTGACAATATATATTCAGAAAGTAAAACCAAGACATGAAGAGTCAATCAAACTGACAAACTTTTATAAAAGTAGCGGAATCTGAGTGGTGGAGTTGGTTTAATGAATTATGAAGGCAGAGTATTAGTGAGGACTTTAGTAGTTTAGTTGCAAGTGACTATACTATTGAATTGTATTCTTATAGAAACCTGTAAGCCTATTAAAAAGCTGTAAACTTAGTAACTTACTTAATTACTTTTAAAGAGGAAAAAAAATTGTGAATATATTCGAAGGTGGGGAGCCCCATTTTTTTTTTTCGCCTAGAGCCCCTGAAAACTCAGGGCCGGCCCTGATTCGAGATGACTAGCTAGTTTCTTTAATTACAAATTTTCAGTGCAAATTCACGATTATATACAAGTTTAAGGTGCAAATCTGCGATCATATATACAAGTTTAGGTGGTATTTCACATAGGGACAAGTTAAGCCATAAATTTAAATTTTTCTTTCTTTTGTAAAAGGTTTTAAATTTATTTATCGACACACACCCAGAGCGGCAACACGCTTTCATTACCTTGATCAAACTACTCCGCATTTCTGGAACCACCTTCCTCTCCTCTCCTCTCTTCTCCTCTCCTCAAGACTCACTACCAGTGGCGTTGTTGAAGTCTCCGTGTCCAAGTGATTATGTTAACTTGTTCAAACTACTCTTGCTTTTTCGATCACCACCATGCCAGCAAACTAATATATAGCTGCTTTGCCTCTCATGAATTACGCACCAAAAGCGAAGCCAGGCCAGACAAGGAGAGATCGAACTCTACTTCCATGGCCTCCAACGCCCTTCATCTCTTCCCCAGCCGCTTTTCATCCATTCTCCGATGTAATTTGACGTCGAGTTTCTCGATCAATCCTTCTAAGATGACCAGAAGGTTAGCCGTCTCCACACGCCGCACGTATAGCATGACCGCAACTGGAGAGAACAAGAGCCAACCTTTGGAGCAAGAGCGTGTGAGCTTAAAGAATTTTTTTGAGCAAGCCAAGGATCTTGTCACATCAGACGTCGGACCACCTCACTGGTTCTTGCCTTTAGACTGCGGTCACCCCTTACACAATTCCCCCTTGCTTGTCTTTTTGCCAGGTACATTACTAAAAATAACTCAACTCTCTCTCTCTCTCTCTCTCTCTCTCTCTCTCTCTCTCTCTCTCTCTCTCTCTCTCTCTCTCTCTAAGGTTACTTCAACTTTATTTAATATTAACGCTCAACTCTAATCGACTTCTGTAGGAATTGATGGCACTGGACTTGGACTTATAATGCATCATCAGAAACTTGGAAAGTACATTTTAAATTAACGTCGACTGAAAAAGTACATTTTAAAGTACATTTTAAATTTAAAAAGTACATTTTTTTCAGCTAACTTCTCATTGTAAATATATAGTTTACGGGAAATTCTAGTGTAGTGGTGGGTATCTCATACCCACATTTACAAAAGTGAGAACAAATTTTGTTGTCAAAGTTATAATTTGAGTCCTACTTTGTGTAATCTTAGTTCTAATAATGGTAATTACACCTCTTACGACATTTTACAAGTTTTTGAACAAAATCGTTGTCAATGTTGTAATTTTAGTTCTAATAATGGTAATTACACCTCTTACGACATTTTACAAGGTTTTTGAATAAATTTGCTGTCAATGTTGTAATTGTAGTAAGAGTTGATAACTTTATAACATAAAACCCTAGAGAGAGCCTCCCTCTCGACTCTAGCAAAACCCTAGCTTTCTCCAACCTCTACCGCGTTGAGTCCTCTATGCAGAGTTTCAAAATTCTAACTTGGAACTGTCGGGGTCTTAACAATATCGAGACCCAAGATGCCCTAGTCAATATTGTACGCCAGCGAAACCCCAGTCTTGTTTTTTTGTCTGAAACCCTAGCTACACCATGTTTCCTCAATGATATTCGTAGCCGTATAGGTTTCGATGGTGTACTCTGTTCACAAAGGGATGATGATTGTCGGGGCCTGGGTCTCTTCTGGAGAAATGAAATCCCTGTACGTCTTCGGAATTACTCGAACAACCACATCGATGCAAAAGTAGGAGAGGTTGGTTCAGAAGGTGTGTTTCGTTTCACTGGCATATATGGAGTGGCAACAACGGCACATCGGAGAACTACCTGGAATCTACTTAGAACCCTAGCAGCACAGGTTCACCTTCCCTGGTTAATTGTGGGGGACTTCAATGAAATCTTGTGCCTGGAAGACAAGTCAGGTGGCCCTGCACGGAGTGTCCACCAAATGAACCGATTCCGTCAAGCTCTGGTGGATTGTGGTTTAATGGATATGGGATTTGTGGGTTCTCGATTTACATGGGCCAATCGATTCACCAAAGAACGCCTAGACAGGGCTTGTCAAAACTTCCAGTGGAGAGAATTGTACCCTTTCTCCCGTGTGATCACTCTGCCCCTCAGTCGGTCGGATCATTGCCCTTTACTCATTGAGGTTGATCCTGAACGGCCTCCAGTGGGTCGCCCTCCTCGACGCTTTCGGTTTGAGGAAATGTGCCTGAGTCATGCAGATTGTGGGAACGTTGTCAAGACAGGTTGGATGTTGCCTACAACGGGTGAGACGATGGCCCAAGTAGGTCGTAAGATCAAACAAACTAGGACCTTGTTCCTCAATTGGCATGATGGGACTTTCCAACAACGACAGGTTGAGATGAGGCTAGTTCAAAGCAAGTTGGAGGTGCTTATGCGATCAGATCACCAAAATTCCCACTTTGATGAGATCAAGAACCTCCAGTTTAGACTCAATGAATTACTTTCGAGCAACGAAACATATTGGAGACAACGCTCAAAAGTTCAGTGGCTTCGGGAGGGTGATCGGAATACTAGTTTTTTTCATCAACGAGCATCGAACCGAAGAAGAAGAAATAGAGTCAAGGGTATAATGACCGAGGATGGCCAATGGACCTGTGATCCTAGTGATGTGGAAAATACTCTTCTTAGTTATTATGAGAACATTTTCCGGGCTGAGCAGTCTGATCAGGTGGCTACGGGTTTGATATTGGATAGTATTCAACCTCGAGTCACAGAAAGCATGAATGCAGAACTCATGGCTCCTTACTCGGATGATGAGATAAAGCGAGCCTTGTTCCAGATGCACCCATCAAAATCTCTGGGACCGGATGGCATGTCTCCCTGTTTTTTCCAGCGTTTTTGGGACGTGGTGGAGTTCGACGTCTGCAAAGCAATCCGAGAAGTGCTTAATACTGGAGTGATTTCTCAGGAATCTAATTTCACCCATCTTGTTTTACTTCCGAAGATCAAAGAGCCGAAGTTTGCATCGGATTTGCGTCCAATCGCTCTCTGTAATGTGGTCTACAAAATAGCTTCCAAAGTGCTTGCTAACAGGTTGAAAAAGCTTCTCCCGAGTATTATTTCTCCACTTCAAAGTGCTTTTGTCCCGGGTCAACTCATCTCGGATAATACTTTAGTTGCCACGGAGGTAGCTCATTTTATGAAAAAGCTTCGCCGTCAGACAGAGGGTTTCTTTTCTTTGAAGTTGGATTTCTCAAAAGCCTATGACAGGTTAGAGTGGTGTTATCTGGAGGTTCTCTAAGTGAAACTCGGTTTCTGCTGAGCTTGGGTGGATGTGATTATGGCTTCTATCAAGTCAGTAAGTTACTCTTTTCTCATTAATGGTAACCCTACTGGATTTATTTTACCAACAAGGGGCATTAGATAAGGGGATTCTCTTTCCCCATATCTGTTTATTCTCTATGCAGAGGGTCTTTCTGCTTTGATTTCTTCAGCTGTGCAGACTGGGGCAATTCGGGGCCTTAAAATGTCACCTTTAGCCCCAACCATTCATCATTTACTATTCGCTAATGACTGTTTTCTGTTTGGGGAAGCTTCTTTTCGAGAATGTCAAGCCTTTAAGAATATTCTCTCAATCTCTGCTCGGGCTTCAGGTCAGAAGATAAACCTGGAGAAATCTAGCGTGGTTTTTAGTGGTAATGTGGGTTTCCATTCCCGAAATCATCTGGCATCTATTCTCGGAGTTAAATGTGTTAAGGAACACTGTCTGTACCTAGGCCTACCTATTCACGTGGGGCATGATAAAATAGCTATATTTGCTTACTTGAAGGATAGGCTTACTAAGAAGTGGATCAGTTGGAGATCCAAGATTCTTAGTGCAGGGGGGAAGGAAATTCTTCTTAAAGTTGTGGCTCAGGCTCTTCCAAATTATGTTATGAATTGTTATTTACTCCCCAAATCCCTCTGTGATGATCTACAGCAACTATGTGCTCAGTTTTTTTGGGGAAGCACTGATGACAAACGCAAGATTCACTAGAGGTCGTGGGAACGCATGTGTATACCAAAGAAACGTGGGGGCTTAGGTTTTAAACACCTTTACGCTCATAATCTTGCCATGTTATCAAAACAAGGGTGGAGGCTTCTGTCCAACTCTAACTCCCTTGTGGCTCAGGTATTCAAGGCTCTTTACTATCCTACTGGTTCCTTTCTCACAGCTAGTTTGGGAGATCAACCGTCCTATTCTTGGCGTAGTATCATGGAAGCCAGACCAATACTTCAATCTGGCTTATTTTGGGGCATTAGTAATGGTCTTTCAGTTAATATTTGGGAAGATGAATGGATCCCAAATGTGGCTGCTCACTCCATAGTTCGACCACCAGACACTGTTTTTGAATTTGTTTCGGATTTGATTGAGGCTAGTACTGGGTCATGGGACCAAGCGGCAGTTTATGCATGTTTTGACATTGAGACCGCCATGCACGTACTCTCCATTCCCCTCAGCAGGAGGTTCGGCTCCGACAAGGTTGCTTGGAAGTATGATAAAAGGGGATGGTTCTTGGTAAAGTCTGCTTATATGATAACCCGAGAGTTTTCCATTGGACATGTATTTGCTGCACCTTCAAGTGGCAATCCCTATATTCAACTTTGGCAGTCATTGTGGAAGGCCAATGTTCCACAAAAGGTGGCCATATTTGGCTGGCGTGCAGCACACAATCTTCTTCCCACTAGGATGGCTTTGACAAGGAAGGGGTATATAGGTGAGATCCAATGTGTGGTATGCAATCATGCTGCCGAGTCTATTGACCATCTGTTTCACGAATGCTCCATTGCTAGGGAGATATGGCCAGCCCCTCCCTTCTCTAACTCTCCCTCTAACTTATCCTGGAAAGATTGGTTGTTGGAGAGAGCAATCTCGTTGTCTTCATCCCTTTTTGATAAGTTGCTCATTCTATTATGGAGTCTGTGGAGAAACCACAATGCCATTCTTTAGAGGAATCAGTCCCAGTCTAGCTCAGGTGTAGTGGCATCAGCTTTAGCATGGTATGACGAGTACCTGCAAGCTAATTTGGTAGCTCGCCCAGTTCGCGGTCGACAGAAGATAAAGATGCAATGGGATCCTCCTGTCGGCGATACCGTGAAACTAAATGTAGACGCGGCCTTCTTACCGAATGTTCCATATAGGGGTACAGGTGGAGTTGTTCATAACGAGCAAGGGCACTTCCTTGCTGCTTTTGCACATAAGGTGGAGTTTGTAAGCTCTTCATTACATTCTGAGCTGCTGGCCCTGAAGCGTGGTTTACAGCTATTGCAAATTATGGAAGTTACTAACGCTGTCATTGAAAGCGATTGTCAGGTCGCAGTGGTGGCTATTCACAGTGAACTTGAGGATTCATCTCCACTCAGGGCCTTGGTGGTCGAAGTGCAAGGATTGCTAGCTGCTAGTGCAGATACTAGTATCAGGTTTGTCTCTAGGCAGGCCAATACATTAGCTCATAGGTTAGCAAGTTATGGATTTGAGTCTAATGTCAATCATGAATGGTTTGTCAATGCTCCAGACTTATTACTGGATACCCTTATGTACGATTTGAATCGTATTCATTAATATAATTCCTTTTATCAAAAAAAAAATGTTGTAATTTTAGTTCTAATAATGGTAATTACACCTCTTACGACATTTTTACAAACTTTTGAACAAATTCGTTGTCAATGTTGTAATTTTTGTTTAACTATATGTAAATAATGTAAATGAATATGATAACTTTTGTTCTCAATGTTGTAATTTTGGTTCAAATAGTTGTAAATTTTTGTTCAAATAGTTGTAAATGAGGGTATCTCATACCCACCAGTACACTAGCTTGTCTCTTAGTTTACTTCCTCTTTTTAGTATTAGGGACGGTGCTGCTTGATCTACATTCTCACTAGTTCCCCAGCCTAATTTATTTGACTTGCTGTTTGAAGGATTTTTGAGGTCTTTTGCTTGCATATTCCTCCTAAGGATCGAACACCATTTACAGGTTATTCCTTTTTTTTCTTTTTCTTTTTTTCCCTATGATATATGTAGCATTGGTAATCTATGGGTGCGCGCAATGAGAATCATGGACATTAATTAGGAGACGATTCAATTCTTAAGTAGTTCGTTCTTTTTATTAATTAATGTCTACAAATCAGACTTAGTGAAGCTGGTTGAGAGAACAATTCGATCAGAGCATCATCGGTCACCTAATAGACCTATATATCTTGTTGGAGAATCTCTTGGAGCATGCATTTCACTATCTGTGGCATCCCGTAACCCTGATATCGACCTTGTTCTAATTTTAGCAAATCCGGGTAACAAGTTCCTTCATCGACCTTGTTCTAATATTAATTGATGCAATTCTCACTAAATTTAACACCTACGATCTTCATGTGCAGCAATCCTTCAGCAGGTCACCACTTCAACCCATATTACCATTATTGCAGTTCATGGCCAACTTACCCAATCATAGTCTTCCTCATGTAGTGAGTTCAACGGCAGGTGTGCTTTCCTTGTTCCATTTATTACTTGTTTGTTAACATGCATATTTTCTTCCGGAAAGATGATAGCAAGGGTGGAGCTAGGAATTTTTTCTTACCAAAAATGATAAAAGGAGTTGTTTCTTTTGTGTTTGGACAACTGATATAGGATGTCATCTAGTTTATTTCAGTTTTTTTTCTTATCAAAAACTGATATGTGATTTTGAGTAATCTACACTTGTTGCTCTTAGTTCAAGTGAGTTAATGGCTCAAAATTCCTATGCACGTAACAGAAAGTATATTCATGTTTATTAATCTGAAGCTGTTTTGCATATAGGTGCAATGGCTGATTTAGATGAGGGAGTTGGTCTTAGGGTTGAGCTATTACTCACCTCCTTTGATCCAAGCTTGCTGCTTTATTATGCAACTGCTCTTCACAACTCCAATCTGCAGGTCTGTTGTCTTGATCAACTTCTTAGATCAACTTGATGATCTTTATCTCCTAGCTGCACTAAATCACACACATACACCAATATATATGTGATACACAAGTGATGGTATATTGGCAAGGATACAAGAAGAAGATGATTTTGTTGAGAAAGGGGTTGTAGCACTCTGATGCTTAGTCCTTTGTTTTTCTTCTAGAGTTGTTGTCTTGTTAGACACACACCTCCAAAGTACAAAAGTCAAAGACCCTTAAATATCTATACAACAACTTATTTAGCTAGATAAAAAAACTAACTAGCATAAGGTTAGGAAAGTAACTAAGCATTAACTTATACACTCCCCCTTAATGCTTTGTTTCTTGACTCCCAGTACCTCTCTGAAATACTGGAACTTGTCTTTTGGCAATGCCTTGGTGAAAATGTCAGCTATTTGATCTTCTATCCTGCAATATACCACATCAATTTCATTGTCTTCAATTTGTCTTCAAATGAAATTGTAGAGTCTTTAGCATTTGCTTTGTGTGCTATAACCCACAAAAATATACTTCTCACTTGTATCATCAAGTTTCTACCTTGTTTCTTTTGGAACATAAGCAAAACAAACATAACCAAACACCTTGAACTCTTGAAGTGATTCACTGATGGTTTTTTGCCACTCCATGCTTCAAATGGTGTTTTATCTTGCACTGCTTTAGTAGGACACCTATTCATTACATAGACAGCAGTGTATACCGCTTCACCCCAAACTTCATGTGTCATCCTCTTCTCATGCAGCATAGATTTAGCCATTTCGACTATGGTTCTATTCTTCCTTTGTACTACTCCATTTTGCTGTGGAGTGTATGCCACTGTGAGATATCTTTGGAGTCCAATGTCTTAACAGAATTTATCAAACTCCTTTGAGTTATATTCACCACCTCTATCACTTCTCAAGACCTTGATAAGATGCCCACTTTGCCTTTCTACCATCACTTCAGACTTTTTAAACACAGTGAACACTTTTGATTTTTGTCTCAAGAAATACATCCAAGTCATTCTAGAGAAATCATTTATAAAGGTTATGAAGTACCTATTGCCACAATGAGCTTTTGTCTTCATTGGACCACACATATTAGTATGGACAAGCTCTAATGGTGTAGATGCTCTCCAAGCTTTCCCTTTAGGAAATGATTCTCGATGATGCTTCCCAATGGCACAACCTTCACACACTTCCTTGACTTCTTGAATTGTTGATAAACCATGCACCATACTCCTCTGTTGTAGTTATCTCAAACTCTGAAAATTTAGATGTCCAACCTCCTATGCCAAAGCCAAGAGTCATCTAGAACATCAACCTTCAAAGCCATGTTGCTTAGATATTTGAAAGAGATAGGAAAACTTCTATTCTTGTCCATTTTAATGGTTGCCACAACCTGCATTTTCTTTTTCTTTTCATAGATTGTTCACAAATTATCATCAAAAAGTACTGGGTAACCATTCTCTTGAAGTTGCCCAACACTTAGAAGGTTTTAATCCAATTCTAGAACCAACAACGTTCTCTTATGAATCTTCTTCCTTTCTTTGTTTCAATAACAAGTGTTCCTCTTCCTCTTTCTTATACTAGATTACCATTGCCCATCTTTACTCTTGTGATCACAGATTTATCAATATATCCACAAGAATGGACTGATTTGCTGTCATACGATTGTTGTAGCCACTATCAACAAACCAAACATTTTTATTTTTTGATATAGTTGCTGCTTGACAAGCAAAGAACATGTTGCCATCATTGTCTTGCTCTTCGGTGAAACGTGCTTGATGCTTGTTCAGATTCCAATCCTTTTGCACATGTCCAAACTTGTTACAGTTTTGGCATTTTGGTTTTCCTTTAAACCAACAAACAATACACTAATGTGAAACTTTCTACAAATTTTTCATTTACCATAGCACTATAACTTGAACTACGTATTTCTTCATTGTTGCTCTTCTTATCCTACTTCTTGTTTTTCTCTTTCCAATTCTTCTTAGGCACATTCCTTTTGCCTTGAGAGGATCTGGAATGATCAACATTCTTTGAACTAAGGCCAAGTGTTTGAAAGACACTCTCCATTGCACTTTCAGCACGCTTATTCAACCTTTGATCATAGGCTTTTAGAAAACTAATGACTTTTTAAAACCCATAAGGTCTCAATATCTTTTTTCATGTCAATAACAGAGACTATGGAATCAAACTTCTCCGATAAGTTAATAAGTATTTTCTGAACTACTCTCTTGTCATCTAGAGTTTCTCCATAAGTTTTCATTTGGTTCACTATATTTGTTAGCCTAGTGTACTTACATAGGCATTTGCAAGCATAATTAGCTATAATAAGCCACGCTCATGCTACCACCAGCGGCACCAACTCTCGCCAAAGGGGTGACCTACGGGAACACAGCCAAGCAGGCTACCGCCTAAGCCCCAGCTTGCCCCCTGACCAGCGCCAGTCCCAGGCTGAACCACGGGTGAACCATCGGCGCCAAGATGAGAATGGTGTGGCATTGGCAACATTACCGGCTCATTGGATGGGCTCACCGCTTGTGTCCCAGGATCAACGGTGGTTTGCTGGGCCTCCAGTCCAGCGGCATACATAGTCTCCAAGAAATTGTTGATCTCTGCACGATCCATTGCCTTCTCAAACACCTCGCGACTGGCCTTGTTTCCCGACGGTGATTCTGCAACCATCGCCCAAGTCAAAAAGAAAAAAAGAAAGAAAAAAAAAAGAGGTTGACAGGTAACAGGTTGGCGGGAACTGCTTACCAACGGCGCGTGTCAGTTTCAAATCAACCAACAATTCCCACCCCGTGAGCAAGCGGAGGTCGAGCAGGTTACGATTCTGCCAACAACCTCTTATCCTCGCCAGGCGACACTGCTCCTCACGCATCAAGTTGTAGCAAAGACCCACTACAGAAGAAGTGAAGCAAGGGTTAGAAGAAAAAAACATACATAATACAAGCACATCGTACGAACGGTATCCGCCAAAATGTAATCACAAGTGACTGTCGACAACCTTGGATTGGCTGGAACTCTGACTTAATTCTATACGTCAGGGCCCCTTCATTCGTACCAGCGTCGTACTCCCACCCCGAGACCGCCACGCAATAGGTTTCCCGCCAGGGAGACATCGAATCTTTCAAATTCTCTATGAACTTGGGTGCCCCTTGGCGGCAGGTGAACCTCACCTGCCCGCTACACCCTTGCCGCCGCACATAAGTAAGCTCGTAGAAGTGAAGTACCTCTGCCACGGTCAGCCCTTCACACCCCTATAGGTGCCACAACGAGTTCAACGCTAGTAGTAACCACCACATGTTGGGGCAGATCTGCCCAAAGGCGAGACCAAAGTCGCATACCAAGATTTGAAGATTGGGAAGTAATGGGAAGGTCACACCCTGACGAAGGATGGCATGTCCCCCTGGCAAGATGGAGACCCTATCATCAGCGTTCGACGGCCGCAACTTCACCACGCAGGGGAGACGAAAGACTCGCTTCACGCGGTTGACTGCAGCCACCGACATAGGTCCTCCTGCCTAGTCAACGGCAGTGCCGTCGAGCAGAACCCAAGCTGATTCAACCTCCTCCTCGCCAGCCTCTCTCACCACTCCAGCAGAACCGCTAGCGGGGCTATTGCTCGCTAACCGCTCCTCCCGCGTTTTGCTAGCGGCAACTTCCTCTCTTGCCCTATAACTCGAAGGACGACCAGCACGACCCATGGTAACCTCCCAGGGTATGGTCTGTAGCTAGCAGTTCAGACGGTGAGGTTCCTGCAGGGGCATACGGACTCAACGAGTCAATAAACACCCTATCCGCCACGTTGAGCGACTCGTCAGACCCGGAATCCTCACCGCTCGAGATATATACGACGCTAGCCATCCCACAACCCTAAAACCCAAACCAGTCAGTTCGCACAAGATCTAAGCTATCCCTTTATCAGCTACATCCAAGAACATCAAGAACAATTACCCAGAAAATGCCAAATCAAGAACAAAGCGCACCCGTATACTCAACCCAGATTCAACCATCTAACAAATCCCTAGACTCCAACTCTATCAAACACCAAAACCCATCCCCAAAACTCGCTTTACACCCTCAGCACACACAGGGGAAGCACCAATCACCCCAAATTGAAAACCTAGAAATCGACATAAACAAACACACAGAAATCCAATAGAACAGGGATGAGATTCAGAGTACCAACCTCAAAGGTGAAAGCTTTGGTGCAATCAAAGGCGTTTCTCGTCACTGCAGAAGATCTTTGCACTTCAAAAGTCGATACCTTCACTGAATAGAAATCTTCTTCTCGAAACGCAGGGCGAAGCTTGAAGAAGACGATACTAGGTAAAAAGTACGAAATGTCAAACCTCCAGGTTTCCCTCTCTTTTATGTCAACATCAAACTAATCTAGGCCGTCCGTCGAAAAATAACATCGCACCACAACCATACACGTGCCCCACAAATGCACTTACTCTCCGGATTAACCTAGGCGACGCCTCGGTTACAAAATCAATAATTACTCGCATTAATGGTGAAGAGACGGGCGTGCTGAAAAGTCGTTATCACTCACGCTAACCCAATCAATGACTGCCACGTGTCGGGCATTGTCAAACGAAGTGTCTACCCTAAGTAACCACTGGCGAGGAAGACTACGAATCGATAGCCTCCGCTAGGCGTAACTCCGCTAGCGGAACTTTCCTCTTTCCATCTTGCAAGCGAGCTAGTCTCCGCTAAGATCAACTCCGCTAGCGGAACTTCTCTCTTTCCATCTTGCAAGTGAGCTAGTCTCCGCCAACGGAACTCCTATTTCCATCTTGCAAGCGAGCTAGTCTCGCTAAGTGCAACTCCGCTAGCGGAACTCCTCTTTCCATCTTGCGAGAGAGCTAGTCTTCGCTAGGCGCAACGCCGCTAGCGAGACCTCCCTCGACACCTTGGAAGTAAGACCGTCACCGCTGACAACAACGCCATTCAGCAGGCTGCCGCCAGGCGGGTCCTGGCAACATGGCCTACCACTGATAGTCCGCAGAGGGAATCCCGCCAATGAAGATTCCATAGGCAACACCTCACTTTCACAACGACCGCGACGCGGCGTTGCAGTCAAAACATGGTCCTCCTGGACAGATGGGGGGCTCATCAACACAGTCTTTGACGGCCCTGATCAGGCATGTTGACCCCTGCCACTTGGGTATCAAATAGTGGGTTCGCTACCCAACACCCTATGCTCAGCGCAGCTCCCCTCAACAAACAATACACCGGCCAAACGGAGGTCTATCTTAGCCGGGGAGTGGGGGACTCCCTAGGGGACCTAGCAGGGGCCCACCCGAAAGGGTATAAAGTGTTTGTTCAGTAAGTCCATGGTTGACAACGCACTGACGCTAATCATACTTTTGCAAGACTGGCCGAAGCAACGCTTCCAACCGCTAGGCAACTCCCCAACCAAGATTGCCCTCCTTGACTGGGGTCTTGGGGGACTTGTACTTACATAAGCATTTGCAAGCATAATTAGCTATGATAAGCCACGCTCATGCTACCACCAGCGGCACCGACTCTGGCCAAATGGGTGACCTACGGGAACACAGCCAAGCAGGCTACCGCCTGAGCCCCGGCTCGCCCCCCAGATCACCCTGACGCTCCTCCACCCGCCAGGCCAAGACAGCATCAGAAGCTCTAGAAGCTGGGGACTGAAGCACATCAGTCCCACATCGAAAACATAAAGAAGATCAATGTAACGTCCCCAACCTAAAGTTACCAGTTTACGAGTCTTTCGATGGGTAAACGACAATTACATTTAATTTTTGGCTCCGTTTTGACATTTTAGGGGGCCCTAAAAGTTGACTTTTTGTTTGGATCAAAATTTGAGAAAATTTCCTTCATGAAAGTTGTAGAGGACGTTAAACCGAGCGAGAGCATATGTGGTACGTAAAAATCGGAGTTCGTATGCGAAAGTTATAAGCGAAATACTAAAGTTACTATTTATGTGGTAAGTTTCTATAAATAGCCAAGTTACTGTGGTAAGTTTCCATTTTTGGAAACCTACCGGTCTTTTCTCTCTCCTCTCCCCCGACCTTTTCTTCCTCTTCGGCCCGATTCTTCCTCCTCTGATCTCTTCCTCCTCCGGCCACCCCACGATGGAATCCGGGCATCAGTTGGCTCGCCTCTTCACCCTTGTCACGTCTGTGGTGGTGTTTTGCAGCGATTTGGCCGGAAGAGCTCGATTTGGAGCTGTGAAGGTTACTGTAGCAAATTGGGATTTCAGTCGATTTCCGGCGATTCCGGCCGTCTCCGGCCACCAAATTGGCGTCGAAGGTTCGGTTTTTGACATAGATCATTTCCCCTAAGGTCTTTCATTTCAATTTGCAGTGTAGAGGTCGAATTAACAATTTCAATTTCTAGGGTTCTTAGAGTTTTCTGGAAAAATTTCACCGGCCTAATTGGAGCTCTTCCAGGTAAAATTGGAACTTGTTGTAGTTGAGAAAGAGGTTGGGTTTGTTGAGTAGATGGTGCTGCCAAATTTTGGTGGCCATCGGAGGTGGTTGCCGCCGGCGCGTGGGGCCCACGCGCTGCCACTGTTGGTGACGCGTGGAGGCGTGTAGGACAGTGTTTTAATTTCAGTTTTTAGCCCAATAAATTGTAGAAATGTTGTAGAGCTTGTATGTGAAGTTTGGTGAATTTTGGAGGAATTTAGAATTGGTTGTGATTTTCGGAAGTTTGGAGTTTTGTGATTGAATTGTGGGAAATCCGGCCGTCGGATTTCCCTCGTTTTCATTGTGGATTATGTAAATCGTGGAATTGGTGTTAATGGGGAAGTTTGGATTAATTGGAGAAGAAATGAAAATGTTGATTTATGAGAATAGGACATTGGAATTGTATAACTCCGGATTGTTATTCACGAATTATAATTGTGTACAGGGCGATATTCCGAGCTATTGCTCGATGAAGGAACTCGTATGCGTGATCGCCTAAATAGTACTGTGAGTGGACATTTATTTTAAATTAATCGTGCATGCAGTATATTAGCATTTTCCGATTGAGATTTAATTTATAATTTGAATTATTGAGTTTTATGGTTTTATGAGATTTAGTCTATCGAGATTTATTTATGAATTACGAGATTAGTATTGAAATTCCTTCCCGAGGGCTTTTAGTAGATTTTTGAGATAGTCATTCATGAGTTATTGAGTTGAGGAATGATTTTTGGGAAGTGACTGATTCAGAAAATATTATGAGAATTTTGGATTTCGAATATCGGTTTTTTTTTAGGATTCACGAGTACAAATGTTTCATTGAATATTTGAGCATGATTGATTTATCGAGATTTATTGAGCTTTGAGCTCCGTACTTATCAGCTTTGAAGTTAGATTGAGTTTTCTTTCCGAAAGCATTTATTGATTTACAGAGTATTTGATTTTATGCTTTCGAGGATGCTTTCGATGATTTATTGAGATTTCGAGATTATTTTCAGTTTCTTGAGGAGCCTATTCAGTTTATTAAGGAGGCCAGTTTTGGCGCATGCGTATCTTACCTAGTTGGCAGTCCCTTCTAGGTAATAGTCTGGTTGGCAGTCCCTTCCAGATGACATGAGGTAGTTAGTCGGCAGTCCCGTCTACTACCTGTGGTTAGTCGGCAGTCCCGTCTACTACTTGTGGCTAGTTGGCAATCCCTTCTAGGTAATAGTCTGGTTGGCAGTCCCTTCCAGATGACATGAGCTAGTTAGTTGGCAGTCCCGTCTACTACCTGTGGTTAGTCGGCAGTCCCGTCTACTACTTGTGGCTAGTTGGCAGTCCCTTCTATCCACCGCCTCCTATTCCGGTTGGCAGTCCCTTCCTATGGGTCATCTGGGTGGCAGTCCCTCCTAGATGGCATGAGATGACTAGACAGCAGTCCTTTCTAGTCATCAAACGAGCCTCATGAAAAGGATGTTTTTATAAGGATTGAGGATGAGATTTTAAGAGTGTTTTCAAGATTGTTACTGCATGCGAGATTTTAGAGAATAACTTGGGAAAGCATTAAGTTTTACTTATACATTTGAAAGTACTTATTTTCCGTCCACTCACTCTAACGGATTTTAAATGTTTTTCCCTGGGCCCTTCGGTTTTAAATGCCCAGTTTGCAAGCCAGTTTAGCTTGAGGTCGAGCGTACTTGGGGTTGAGGCATAGCTGTCATAGCTTCCGCATTATAAAAGTATTGGTCGTTTATCTTGTATTCTACCTTTTTGTACGCCTAAGAAATAGATTGCTCTGATAACTCTTGAGATTAATATTCTTAAGTATCAGAATTGTTTGTGAAATGGGAGATGTTGTGATATAGGGAGCAGGGTGGCTCCAGGAGAATAAGGATGGAAGATTTAGCAGTGTAAATGTTTTTCTACAGGTTTTGGGTTGTCCACTTTTAGAGGGAGTTCCGCCAAATTTTTGGTAGAATTTCTTCTAAGGTGGGCCCCGCAGGGCCTCTTCGAATTTCAGGGTGAAATCCGGGGCGGGTCCTGTCAATCAACTCCTTCCTCACCTATAAAAGGTTCACTCTTCTCTCCTCATTAATTACGCATTTTAATACTTTCCTACTAATACTTTGTCAAAATAAATACATTGACTAACTTAGGCATCGGAGAAGAGAAGACCGCCCAACGCGGTCTCCCTCTGATGCCCTTTGTATTTCATTTGACAGGTAGCGGAAGCTCTGAGAATATCATAGGTAACGGTCCGCTCATCAGACCAACGTTAACAAGGGTTTAGCTACCGCTGAACTTTAAACATTAACACCTAGTGAGATAATCTTCAAGAGATTCACCATCTTTCATTCTAGTATATTCAAAATCTCTACATAAAGATTGAAGTTTCACAGCTCTAACTTCAGCAGTACACATATCCCACGCAGATTTTGAAGTCTCCTCATTTGAGATTCTAGGGAAGATTTCATCTGAGACTGCTCCTTGGATTATTGCAAGAGTTTTAGCATCCTTCTTCATGTTTGATTTCAACTGCATCTTTGAGCTTCTGTCAAACCTTCCGTATTTGCTGGAGTATCGAAACCATCTTCGACTAGATACCAAAGATCATAGGATTTGAGGATTGTCCTCATCTTGATTCTCCAGAAATCGAAATTTTCTCCAACAAATATTGGAGTTTGAAGATCACCACTTGAGCTTGAACTTGCCATAGTTGATTCTTCAAGAAATTTGATTAATTTCTGATATAGGTTTTTAAATTGAATTTCCCTTCTTTTCAGAAATCACAATACCCAGCTTAGCCTTGATCAAACTAAGCTCTGATACCAGATGTTGGGGTTGAGTTATTACTCACCTCCTTTGATCCAAGCTTGCTGCTTTATTATGCAACTGCTCTTCACAACTCCAATATGCAGTTATGTTGTCTTGATCAACTTCTTAGATCAGCTTGATGATCATTATCTCCTGCACTCAATCACACACATACACCAATATATATTTGATACACAAGTGATGGTATAATGGCAAGGATACAAGAAGAAGATGATTTTGTTGAGAAAGGGGTTGTGGCACTCTGATGCTCAGTCCTCTGTTTTTCTTCTAGAGTTGTTGTCTTGTTAGACTCACACCTCCAAAGTACAAAAGTCAAAGACCCTTAAATATCTTACAACAACTAATTATTTAATTAGAGTTAAAAAAAAACTAACTAGCATAAGATTAGAAAAATAACTAAGCATTAACTTTAATAGTTGGAAGGCTATGGTGGGATGTTCTTGCACAATCATTATCTTACCTCTCTGTAAGACACAGCTTTGAAACATTACACTCACACAGAAGAAGTTATATATCCAGATCAGACACTACTTGTTCTTCTCAGCATGCATCTGTTACAAATGCAATCTTGGGCTGATCGACGTTTATGTTATTTGATTATTTTTTATTTTTTATATATCCTTTATAGAGACAGGCTAGTGTACTGGTGGGTATGAAATACCCTCATTTACAACTATTTGAACAAAAATTTACAAGTATTTGAACCAAAATTACAACATTGAGAACAAAAGTTACTATATTCATTTACACTATTTACATATAGTTAAACAAAAATTATAACATTGACAACGAATTTGTTCAAAAGCTTGTAAAAATGTCGTAAGAGGTGTAATTACCATTATTAGAACTAAGATTACACAAAGTAGGACTCAAATTACAACTTTGACAACAAAATTTGTTCTCACTTTTGTAAATGTGGGTATGAGATACCCACCACTACACTAGAATTTTCTATCCTCTATAATGTGCCTTTTGTTTTTCAAAAGGTGAGGTTAAATCTTGTAAAATAGAATTGATTGATTGTTGAAGATCCAGGTTCTTGCTGATATCTTACAAATACAAACACTTCTGTGGAAGCTAGAAATGATTAATTCAGCTTCATCGTATGCCAATTCACGCCTCCATGCTGTGAAAGCTCAAACGCTGATACTTAATTTCCAGGTTTCCTTTAAACTACGATTCCATAATCACTTCTAGCAATATTTTCATGTGAACTACTATAATCATGCATCATTCCAAAGCTATTACATGTGACAACTGAAGACAATTTTTCTGCATTACCCTTTCATCTTTTTAGAATGATAGTGCTGATTTCACTGTTATCTGTTTAATAGTGGAAGGGATCCATTGCTACCTAGTCAAGAGGAAGGTCTAAGACTCCAACGGCTGCTAGCAAATTGCGAGATCTGTACGTTTCAAGACTGCAGCCATTTCCTCTTCTTGGTAGGATAATCTTATCATGTGCTAGTAGAAATCCAATCCTGTTCTCAAATTTGCGTTAGTTTTTCCTCTACTACTATTAAGTTGGGACGTTTTATACAACCAGATGTTTCTGAGCTTAAATTACATGTACATGTGCATATATTTGAATTTTTGGCAGGAAGATGCTTTTGATTTGGTAGCTGTCATCAAGCAGGTTGGTGTCTATCGTCGTTCAAAAGAACGAGATTTTGTTTCGGATTACATACCACCATGCCCTTCCGAATTAAGAACTTTACAGGACAATAACACGTGGGTCATACTTTCCCAGCCTAGATGGTAGATTTATGCGTCATTTTGTTTTTCTTTTCTAATTAATATTGATACTTTATGATTATTATTAAGGGTAAATTTCGTAAACAGTACACCAAGTAAAGGCAACTAATAATTCTTATACACAAAGTTTCAAATCAAACATTTCGTGTACCGAAATCTGAAACTCGACCCACTATCAGTACACGACGTCAATTTTTGACGCCAAAATGTCCATTATGCCCTCAGTTCTTTTTTTTTTAATAAATTTTTTTTTTCTGTTATTTTTTTTTCCTTCGTTTTATCTCTTTCTTCGTCCTTCTTCCTTCTTCCGAGCTCACTCCCTCGCTTCCAACGCCGCCTTCCTCACCTCGCATAACAGAAAAAAAATGACTCGAGTCATTTATAAACGAAGGAAAAAAAATAACAGAAAAAAAAATTATTAAAAAAAAAAGAACTGAGGGCATAATGGACATTTTGGTGTCAAAAATTGACGTCGTGTACTGATAGTGGGTCGAGTTTCAGATTTCTTGTACCAAAATGTTTTGTTTGAAACTTTGTGTATAAGAATTATTAGTGGCCTTTACTTGGTGTACTGTTTGCGAAATTTTCCTTATTATTAATGTATGTGCAGGTGGATTAACATCATGAGCCCAGTGATGCTCTCAACTTTAGCAGATGGGACGATAGTGAGGGGCTTTGCTGGGATTCCATCATAGGGTCCTGTATTATATGTCGGTTATCACATGTTACTGGGATTTGATATCGTTCCATTGGTAGCACAGTTGTGGGAACAAAAAGGCATCCATCTGCGAGGGATAGCACATCCAATGATGTTTATGAAATTGAAACAAGGAAATTTAGTTGAGTTACCCTTTTCCGACTATTTCAGACTGATGGGTGCTGTTCCTGTCTCGGGAAAAAACTTTTTCAAGCTACTCTCTACAAAGTCTCATATCTTACTATATCCTGGTGGAATTCGTGAGGCTCTTCACAGAAAGGTACTGAATTCACTCGCTTTTTTTTTTTTTTTTTTTTTTTACACGATGCCAGGAGCCCAGGACATAACTGGATTGCATGGAAATTAATTAAGAACATGAGTCACTAGTCACTATATATTGTAACAGTTTTGCAAAAGTCAACTTTCACTTTCCAGGGGGAAGCATACAAGTTATTCTGGCCAGAACGGTCAGAGTTTGTGAGGATGGCAGCTAGATTTGGAGCGAAAATCGTACCTTTTGGTACAGTTGGAGAAGACGATTTTTTTGACGTAAGTTCAGAAACCTTGTAGTAACGCCTTTTCCATCATGTTAGTATGATATAAAAATTTAATGAACTAGAAAGGGGTGTTACTGTTTTATCAAACTACTCTTACTGGAGTTGTCCAAATCTATAGCAATCTTAAATACATGGTACTGACGGCATACTCTGCTTGCCCTGCTTATGTATCAGTTCAAAGTACTTATGGCTATGTTTGGTACGGCTGGGCTTTTCAGAAAAGCTGGCTTTTGCTTATTTCTGAGAATAAGTGGCTGAAAAGCAAAGTAGCTAAGTGTTTGGTAAACTGACTTTTTATAAGAGCTTTCAGTGGCAAAAGCTGTGACAAAGTGTTTGGTAAACTAAACTGGCTTGTGCTTTTTATTTGTGGAATGACCAAATTAGACATTAGAGATTATTTTGCATTAATTATTTGGTGCGATCCTAGCCATCTATCCCTCCACTGTTTCATCCCAGCCCTTGAATCAAGTGTAAGCTGGGGTATATACACCCCTTGATTTGATCAAGGAGAGGGATTAATCAGAAGGCACGAGAGAGAGAGAGAGAGAGAGAGAGAGAGAGAGAGAGCTGGGAGCGGTGACCCGGACGCTACCGACTCGAGAAGGAAACCCGACCATCCCGCCACAATCCGGCCACCCCATGACGGCGCACACTAACCATTTCCCTTCGTCTCTGCGTCGCCTACATCCCAGTAGCTTCTGATCGCCCATGCACGGGACGAGGAGGGAGACCTGACGGTGAGTGCAGCGTCGGCTCCGCCGAGTTTTTGCAGTTTCCGGCCACCTCCTGGGCCACTTTCGGTAAGGAAACTCCTCCTCTCGTCTTCCTCTACCCGTCTGGGTGATTAATTTTCAATTTTGGAGCACGTTTTGACATTTTCATTTCTGGGTTCACCTCGGTTCTGCCGTGTTCTTTGACGAGGGAGAAAGATGGGGAACAGTGACGAGGGAGAGAGATGCCGTGTAGGGTTAATGAAAATGGTTGAGCTGAAATTGTTTCAGCTTGGAAGGGCAAATTTCTGCATTTTGGAGGTTTCATTAATCTACAGGAACTCCCACTACAGTATTTCGGTGGCTTCTGGCTTCTGGAAGCTGCATTCTTCAGCTTCTGCTTATCTAAGGAAGCCACAGCAGCTTCTGAAAAAAGCTGCCAAGAAGCTGAGTTACCAAACACCAATTTGAACCTGGCTTATAAGCACAGGAGCTAAAAAGCTCTACCAAACACAGCCTATATCTGATTTCTAGTGCTTGTCACTCATTATTGTCAGAATATATATACAACACTTGCGTCGTGTTTTCTTCTCGTCAGATATTACTCGATTATGAAGACCAGATGGAAATTCCTTTCCTCAAGAAATATATAGATGCATTGATGTAGGACGAGAATGGACCCAGTTTAGCCGAAAAATCATAAAAGTAAAAAAGCGGTGTAGAATCAAGAAGAGTGATTGGAAAATAGGTAACTCACGCGTAATCAGGTTACTAGCCACTGGAATATTCAATAAGATTTGGTTTTGGACTTTTCGGGTTTCTCGTGCCAAAAGTCAGGTTTTGATTTTGAATCAGATTTAACTAACTTTTGGCCAGAATGTCTGTTTGAGACGAATGATACATTTTCAGAATGGGAACGACGAGATCTTCAAGACTCACTTTAGTGAGCCCTATCAGATTTAGGCCAAAATGTATCGTCTTAGTTGTCCGATTCATGATTTAATATTTTTAGGCTAGTTCTACATTCTTTTTATTTTAGGTTTTCTAGTTTATTTTGGATTTGTTTTGTTTTAATCCGTGGGCTTTAGGGTTTCATTGTTAGTCGCCCTAGGGTTTCTTTTCTCATATTTAAGCAATCTTAAACTGCCACAGAAGGCATCTTTCAACTTTTAATCAATAAAATAGAGATTTTCTCTTTTATCTCTGGTGGACGCCAGAATCCTTTTGTTAGGTTTATTGCTGGTAAACCTAGGTTACTATTCTGATTGCGTCAGGTGGTATCAGAGCAGGTCTTCCCTGTCTCTTTTATTTTCCTTAGTAGCAATGGGTGAAGTTACGAAATCAGATATTGAAGCTCTTACGGCAGCGTTTACCGCTGCCATCAATTCCATGAACAATCAGATTGGAGAAATTCGTGGATTGTTGGGTGAGAGAAACAACAACAACTGTAACAGAGGCTGGGAAGGACAACATGCTAGAGCTCCACATGGTGGTGGAGGTGATACTAATCATGATTCCGAGGATCTCATGACCAAGGCTAATATTCCTTACTTTTCTTGTCACATGAGCGTGGAGGATTTTTTGGATTGGCAGGTTGAAGTGGATAGATTCTTTGAGATCATGGAGGTTCCAAAATACAAGCAGGCTAAGATGGTTTCTCGAAAGCTAAAAAAAATGCTGCTTATTGGTGGGATCAATTGCAGAGTTCTCGTCAGAAGCAAGGAAAAGAGCATGTTCAAACATGGCGGAAGATGAAAGCTCTTCTTAACGAAAAATTTTTGCCTAGAGATTTTTCGATCAAGAATTACCCTCCTACGGCTTTTGAGAAGAACTTAAAGTCCAAAGAGTTTTCTTTGCCTGTTGAGATTAATAGTTTAATTGAAGAAAAGTCAGAAGAATTTCTAATGGAAGAAGCTCCACAAGAATTCATGGATGAAGACCAAGAAGAGGTTAAAGATGAAATTGCTCATGAAGACATGCTTATTTGTAATGATGAAGTCTTGGAGCCTAAAATAAATCTTTCATAACCAGATGTTATTCAAGAATACAACCTTGAGAGCTGTGAAGAATCTACTAAGGTTGCCTATAACAGACTCATCTATGGTGTTGGGTTCATGATTGTGTCATCAGAATATGCAGAAGATCCAGCCAATAATCCACATGTCCAATTGTCTAATTTTTTCTCAGGTCTTTTGTCTACCTGTTCTTGTCCTTTATTCAAGAGGAACTCGAGGGCGAGTTCTTTCATAGTGGAGGAGAATGATGTAGGACGAGAATGGACCCAGTTTAGCCGAAAAACCATAAAAGTAAAGAAGCGGTGTAGAATCAAGAAGAGTGATTGGAAAATAGGTAACTCACGCGTAATCAGGTTACTAGCCGCTGGAATATTCAAGAAGATTTGGTTTTGGACTTTTCGAGTTTCTCGTGCGAAAAGTCAGGTTTTGATTTTGAATCATATTTAACTAACTTTTGACCAGAATGTCCGTTTGAGACGCATGATACAGAATGGGAACGACGAGATCTTCAAGACTCACTTTAGTGAGCCCTATCAGATTTAGGCCAAAATGTATCGTCCTAGTTGTCCGATTCATGATTTAATATTTTTAGGCTAGTTTTACATTCTTTTTATTTTAGGTTTTCTAGTTTATTTTGGATTTGTTTTGTTTTAATCCGTGGGCTTTAGGGTTTCATTATTAGTCGCCCTAGGGTTTCTTTTCTCATATTTAAGCAACCTTAAACTGCTGCAGAAGGCATCTTTCAACTTTTAATCAATAAAATAGAGATTTTCTCTTTTATCTCTGGTGGACTCCAGAATCCTTTTATTAGGTTTATTGCTGGTAAACCTAGGTTACTATTCCGACTGCGTCATGCATTATCGGATGAAGTTGGAAAGCTGAGGTACTAGATCTGTCAAGATATTGTTTTATTGTTGATTTCCATAGACCTTCTATCATGGTATGGACGCATTTTCCTAGAATGATTGTCTCCTTGAATGTTGATGTGATCTTGTGACCATAGGACTACCGTTGATGGGGAGGTAGGAAACCAAGATGTATACTTCGAATTCTACCAAAATCTCCCGGCCGGTTTTAGTATTATTTTGGGAAAACAATTGAAACAGACGGTAAGCATTTCGACTATAATCAACTAACTATAGTGAAAGGACTTGTTTGCTTGACAAGAATTTACTGTATTATTGTTCTCGGGTGATTATCGATATTGAATATTGTGATGTGAATACATACAGGGAGGAAGCAGGAATTACGAGACAGGCAGAAAGTTCAAGAGTTGCATTTACAAGTGAAATCAGAGGTTGAGAACTGCATTGCTTATTTGCAGGAAAAAAGAGAGAGTGATCCTTACAGAAGCCTTGTGACTCGGCTACTCTTCCAGGCCAGACATGGCTTTACATCTGAAGTTCCTGCATTTGACCTCGATTAATGCAGTGCTCATGTATACATCAACGAAATTGTTTAATTTCCTTAATCATTGTTTTTGGCAAGATAATTCCCTTTAATCATTTAAACCATGTACATGTACATGTACATGCATACCCCTCCTGGAACAAGTTAACAACTATACCGTCTTATTTCTTCAACAAATTTAATTGTTGAATGTGGGTGGACTCAAAGTCACTCTTGTTAACTTCACTGTCAGGATCTCAGATATTTACTTGCTTATGGATGCACTGGGCTTCCCCTATGAGGCTGTGATATATATATTCTTAATTTCTCTACATTGGGAACTTATTCTGAGCACCAAGTCATGCTATTTTTATTTTTGCTTGGAGGGAGGTGCTGATGCAGAACGGATGGCAGCCCGATTCTAGGAGCAGTTTGATCGCGCGCGCAAAAGGGGAAAAAACGAAAAGATACTAGTAGTCACGAATGAGCTCGGTGTCCAATTGGGGCGTACCATAGATTTCGGGAAAGGGAATCACGCTAGGAACAAGACTCATTGCATAGCTATGAGCTGTGGGCTTTTTCGGGCTTTCGGGATCGTTTAGTGCCTCAAAACTGCTTTTTTCTATTTTTTTTCGAATTTTGGTTTTCTAGTCTATTTTGGATTGTTTTCGTTTTTACCCATGGGATTTAGGGTTTCGTTGTTAGTCGCCCTAGGATATATTTTCTCTTATTTAAGCAGCCTTAAGCGGCTGCAGAACGCATCTTTTATCTTTTATCAATAAAATAGAGAATTTTCTCTTTTATCTCTGATGGACTTCATAACCCTTTGTTTAGGTTTACCGCTTGTAAACCTAGCGGTAAACCTAGGTGATCTTTCCAATTGCGTCAGTGCTGCTCTGTTTTGCTCTATGGGAGGTGCTGCTCTGCTTTACTCGATGAGAGGTGCTGCTTTGCTTATCTCTCATTGATTGGAGCGATGATGATAATTTGAGAAATTTGATTAATAATTTACTGGATAGTATGTGTTCTGGGTTTTCTTGTTGTGTCTGATGGTTTTTTTGGACTTGGTTTAATTGAGCTACAAGACAAGGTTACCTTTAGATGCTATACCGCACATTTTCTCATATGCCAAGGTTAGTTGGTTCAATTATGAAGCATGGAGACGGTGGCTCCATTTGGATGCCCTGCTGATTTTTCCCCCTTTGCAATTTTTGTTTTTGTTTTTTATTTAATATAAATGATTTCTCTTGTTGGTAAACGAGGAAAGGAAAACTCATGAAATTTATGAGATGAATAAAAAAGTTACAAGAGGGACGGGGGACCAAAACAAGAGGGATGGACGAGTCGGGCAATGCCAAATTGCCAATCCCAGGAAGAGATTTCTAACTTTATTATTAAGTGAAAATTCTTTTATGCACCGCCGTCGGTGTAAGTGAATTAATACTTATTAAATGATCTCAGTTGTTGACAAATTGGCTATAATTTATTTTTTAACAACTAAAAAGTGTATTTTATTTTAGGAAATCAAAAATTGGGAGAGACTAAGCTGTGTTTTTCATTGATAATAGAAACTTCTTTATATAGAAGATTAACTAGAGAATATGAGTCTTACATCACTACTACAATTATGGGCAAAAGCCACTCACCACATGCATGACAAAAAGACATCAAATGACACACATGTACGTGTCTAACAGCTACAGCCACAGCCACATTTAATAGAGTCAGTGCTCTGTAGAGGGGTGGTTTTCCCTTTAATAGTCTCGATTTACTTGTTTGTGGCTTCTCTCTGACATACTGAGACCACTAACAACAATGGTGGGTAGGAATCATTATTATAATTGTTTTTTTTTTTAATTTGATTTTGGTCCAACATCGAGTCTGTCTGGGGATGGATGGCTGATATCCTGATCTCTTATTCATTTTATTTCATCTTTCTGGGCTTGAATGGGTTCAGTGATGATCGGCTTGGGTTTAGTCACTACCATGGTTGCAGCCTCTACTCAGTGATGAAATTTGAGATCTTGGATTAGAGATGATAGGCGTAGACCCATACTTTATTGAAACACAAACCAGATTCTGATGAGGTTGATCTGGTTGAGATTCTTCCCATTTAACTTGGCGTGCATCGTGACAGCCATCCTTGCATACATAAAAATAGAGAATGAGTTAACTCAGAGCAGCGCAATGGAGATTGGTTTTGACTTGAAAACTTAATGTTTACTTTGGCCCAACAAACAATTGTTCAAATCTAAAAGAAATTATAAATGGAATGAACTTTAATCATAGCAAATTGGTAGCAGTTGAAAACAAGGTCAGAAAACTCATAAGCCAACCGAGCAAGGCCTTCAATCGTAGCACTGATCATAAGAGGAATTCCACAAGCTAGGCCTTCAGCAACCTATGAAGTTCAAAATCAAAGAGGTTGTATTAACATCAAAGCAAACTGATGAATTGGGGAAAGAGTAAAGAAAAGAAATTACCTCTACGAATTCCAATTTCACATTGATGAAATTGGGGATCTTGATTAGAGTTGATAGGCATAAACCCATAAAAAATTGAGTCACTGAAACCAGATTCTGATGAGGTCGATCTAGTTGAGCTTCTTCCGATCCGGTTTAACCATCGTGGTGGCCATCCTTGCATACATAAAAACATAGCAAGTTAACTCGGAGCAGAGAAGTACTATGAATCTATGAAGAAATTGGGACAAAGACCCCTTGCATATCTGAAGAGTTTGAGCAAAATTTCTACAGTTAGAAGATGCAGATTCTATAAAGAATGAAAAATTTATAAACAATGGAAAAAAGGTCGGCGGCACCTTCTTCCTCAGATCCGGCTTTTCCTTCTTCACGGTGGCCATCAAAATGTCGCTGATGCAAGCTGATGGCAGAGGATTGAGACGCTCCTTGATCCCCTTCACGGACAATTCATTGGATGATGGATTGATAGTTTGGGTGAGTTCAAGGACAAGCGAAGAATGGAGATGCAAGTGTGGGAGCATAGAAGAGAGAGAAGAGAGCTTCTCGAAGAAAAGAGAAGAGAGATAGAGATAGAGAGGAGATGGGAGAGAAAAAGAAAGAATATAATATAAGTTCTTAATGCGCATTATCAGATTCTAGCTAGTACATAAAGAAAATATTTTAAAAAATTAACTTATCCACAATTATAAGCAATCGTTGGAAAATATCATGACTACAGTACCGGATACCATCTCACTTCACCCAAATAGTGGAAGTTCCCACCCTTGTTTTAAAGTGTGGCAAAACAAATGTTGCCTTCACCCATTATTGTAGTAGTGCATAAAAACTGAATCATAAATTGAATAAAATATCTCCGAGAATATCTGTAAGACTAACCCTATTACAATTTGGACAAGTAATCAGAGTTTGGGCCAGACCCACAAACTAGGTGTCCTTAAACACTCCCCCTTCTGTCGCTCAAACGTGGTGCTCCTCTCATTGTGAGTAACAAAAACTCATTGGGACAAAAATAACCTCGGTCGAAGGAGAAAAATAGTATAACACACCATTCACGTTTCAACACCATACATGTAGACATCTCCCCCTGATGACTACGATCATGGGAGTTCGGATAACTTCCTCAAACAATGCTACTAACATGTTTCTCGAAAGAGAAATTGGACAATGACTTCGTGAACAAGTCTGCCACATTGTCCTCAGATTGAATATAGTTCACTTTGATCGTAAGGAGAGTCTGTTGTTACTGATTATGCTTGGTGTTGTCACCTTTGATGTAGCCTTACTTCATTTGTTCAAAGCAAGCATCATTATCCTCATAAATGCTCGTAGGCTCATTTGTGGCAGATTTCAAACCACAATTGCTTCGAACATGTGTAATTATGGATCCAATCCATATACATTCACAAACTACTTCGTGAAGAGCAATAATCTTTGCATGGTTCGAAGGAGTAGCGACTAAGGTATGTTTTGTTGACCTCCAAGATATCGCAATCTTACCCATGGTGAACACATAACCAATTTGGGAATGACCTTTGTGTGAGTCATAGAAATATCCAGTATCAGCAAAACCTTCCAAAACACTGATGTCGTTTTGGGATGGGGATAAAGGACGCAGGCCAATGTTGGCAGCGTTCATGGTGTGTGATAGGTCCGAATCCATCATCTCTCTATAGGGATAGAACAAGCCCATATCACCAGTGTAATGGTGTAGCGTTGGCGTAGAGCTATATCTAGCTTACAAATTCACTGCAAATGAGATGTCCGCTCTTGTGCATTGAGCTAAGTATAATAATGCACTTATTGCACTCAAGTAGGGCTCTTCTGCCTCTGGCACATATTCGTAATCATCCATCAGACGAAGAGAATCATTTTTAGGATCAAGACTATAGACAATCATGGGAGTGCTTGAAGGCTTAACCTTATCAAAATGTCTAAGCATCCATGAACACTGTGCTCAAGTTTCAAATCTAGACAGAATCGTGTTCTCCCAAGATCCTTCATCTCAAACTCAGATTTCAAGTGTTCATCGGTTTCCCTTAACTCTTTAAGGGCTTCCAATGAAGATCACGTCACCAACATGAACCACGATAGAATCTGAAACTTGTCATTGAAACACAAGTGCATTGACATATCCCTTCTCAATCAAGTAGTCACTTAGTGAGCGTTTCAACCTCATTGCAAAAACGCTCCGTGGTCTAGAATCACTTGGCTGGGGTGCATGAAGTCCACCTGGAACCTTCATGTATAGTCCATAACTAGATCCCCATAAAGATATATAGTGACCACATTCATAAGCTACATGTTCAGTTATTCATAGACTACCAAACTAACAAGGCAGTGGAATGCAATGACATCTATTACAGGAGAATATGTCATCTCGTAGTCAATTCCAGGGCGTTTTGTGAGAAGCCTTAAGCCATAAGGCGAGATTACCATATCTTTATCACATCACACTTTCTAACGAAGACCCATTAGTCAATAGGTTTTATGCTCAAAAACCTTCCTCTTCATTAGAGAATCCAACTCAACCTGGATCATATCTTTCCATTCAGGCCAAATTTCTCTACATTGGCATCATTCATCAACGGAGCATGGTTCAATATCATCAGACTGAACAAACTCATGCATAATGAAATGCGCAAATACATCATCAATCATGATAGAGTTTTTATCCCACGTCTCATGTACACTAGTGTAATTTTCAGATAGCTCTATATTCTCAGTAATAGATTATGACATTGAGGCGTCCCCCAATGATAACCATAATTCGAAAGATTCTCATGAGACGGATTTTGAGTTTCAATAATCAAATGATTGAATTGTGCCAAAATATCATTCGAACCCACAAGCCTCCCTCGCATCCTAGCAAGCTAGGGCCATGGCCTGTAAGGCCAGAGTGCCACTCTCTATGGCATTGGTGTCATGCCTACCTCCGTGTAGGGTAGCACTACGTCCTCTTGTAGGGATGTCCATCCTTGCAGGCATATTTGTAGTAGATATGTGTGATCTCGTTACTTTAGCAGGGATCGAGATGAGACATAATGGGGATAGACAAAGACAACTCCTCTCACTCCTGTTGAACATCCGTGTTCTTATCTCCCCCTAACTGAGAAAAGATTGTCTCATCAAAGTGAAAATCCACAAATCTAATGGTAAAGAGATCGCCTAGCAAGGGTATTAAGTGGCGAATGATTGTTGGAGTCTCAAATCCAATGTATATACCCATTTTTCTATGAGGACCCATCTTAGTTCTTTGTGGCGACACAATAGGCACATAAATGGCACACTCAAATATGTGTAAGTATGAGATACTTGTACCCAATCACTAGCTGTAACGCAGAGATAGATTGAGTGGCGGTGGGTCGTAGACGAATTAGTATAGCTACATGCGATATTGATAACCCCAAGCGGATATAAGGAGATTGGTGGGCATGACCAATGTCCAGGCTACCATTGTAGTTGTTTCTGAGAGACCATTTGGGTATGTACGTGAGAATTATGATGTCCAACATCAGTCCTAGTGACATGCAATAATCATCGAAAGTAATCGATGTAAACTCTCTAGCATTGTCAAGTCTAATTGACTGAATGGGATGATCCGGGGAGTGAGCTCGTCAGCATATAATATGTGCTAGAAATGTAGTATAAGCAGCATTACAAGTGGACAATGACACAACATGTGACCAGCGTGTTTACGTGTCAACCAACATCATGAAATATTTAAACGTTGGCAAGTTGGTTGAATTAGTCCAGAAAATCCCCTCAGATTCGATGTAAGAACATAATGAGTATTTTTGTATCCTTTATGTAGGACAGTCTCAATCTAAATTTTCCTAAGGAACGGGATTTGTAGAACAAGCGAGAGATCTTAGAAGCAACCAATGAGGATTTTGGTTAGGCCTGAGCGTCTGAAACACTATTAGAAGCAAAGTTGGTGATTATAGCATCACTTGGGGCTCCATCACCATGATGGACGGCGGCGGCAGTCACATTTAGTCCAGTAATCAATCTTTGATTTTTGCTTTTTTTCGCTCGAAAGAATGGATGCCCGTGTGAAGTCTTTAGTAGATGGATCATCATATCAAGACTAGGATGACCTATCATATCGTAACAAAGTCAATGTGTCTAAATCCAAGAGATCTATAGATACCTCTCACTAACATGACTAATTTGCTATCTCACCAAGCATAAAATAACAACACCTTCTTAGGGGACCCACAAGCTATGGTGGGGCCCAACCACGATATACATGCCGTAGCCCGACATACAACCTACCCCGTGGTAGTCAGAAGCGGCCAAGACCTAGCCGGGAAGCAACCTTCCCAGCCTTGGCAAGTTACCTTCACAAACATGCTTTCTAAGACTAGAATAGTTGTTTTGCATCCCACATTGAAGAAAATGTAAAGGAGAGGGGTTCCATTACCTATAAAAGTGTAGGGGCTAGGCGCCTCGCGGACGTTGTTTATACTTGATGACTTCATGATTATAACTCCCCAACCAAGAAGTTCCTCTTACTTGGGGACTTCGGAGACTTGTACATACCTCCAACAATATGGAGTATTTACTACATCACCAAGCATAAGTAACACCCTCTTCGGGACACCCACAAGCCATGGTGAGGCCCAACCGAGACATGCATCTTGTAGCCCTATGTTCAAGCTACGCTACGGTATCCGGAAGTCGCAAATCCGTCGCCGGGAAGCCACCTTTCCGGCCTTGCCAACATGCCCTCACAAATAGGCTTTCTAGACTAGAATAGTGATTTTAGTCATCCCACATCTAAGAAAATGTAAAGGAGAAGCATTCCTTCACCTATGAAAGGAATTCCTCCTCCCACAACTCAAACAACTCCATTACATACTTTGTAATCCTAAACACACATACTACAACATTCAAGTGGACGTAGTTTCCCGCTAAGGCGGGAAACGAACCACTATACATCTTGTGTTGTTCTCTCTCTCTCTCTCTCTCTCTCTCTCTCTCTCTCTCTCTCTCTCTCTCTCTCATTCTTTATGCTAACTAGAGGTCCCTCGGATCACTAACGTTAACATTGGCGTCGTCTGTGGGAAGCCAACAATTGGCTTCGTCACCTACCATGAGCTAAGTCTGCTTAGCGGAACTCAAAGAAATTCTTCCATCCTCCTTTGAGCCATTTCAAATTCATTGGTCAACCGTTTCTCTTTAGTCATTCTTTAGTCTTCATTGGTTCCCAGTGAGTTCATGTTTGAATTTATGCTTCTTGGCTGTAACTTTTGCCAAAGCATGATCAACATCACTCCAGCGGTACAACCAGAGCAAAATTTGCATCTTAAAGGGCTGGTCAAGGTTGGTCAACGCCGGAGATGGTTGGTCAACGCTGGCAAAGTGTTGGTCACACTTGGTCAACGCTAGAAATGAAAAAAGTCACCGCTGGGCATCACAAAAAAAAAAAAAAAATTTGTGCCAATTTTCTCTGGACACCCAGAGATATGATCTGTACACTGTTCCTTTCTTTGTTGCACCCAGCTGTCAAGGCCAAAGCAACATCCGCTCAATGATTATCCGCTAGCCTTCATCTTCATTGCATCTAGCTTCCTACTCTCCAAAAAAGGCTCCGCTCCGCTCCACAACCTTCGACGGAAAACCTTCCGCCACACTGTACACCACCAACCTTTGGTACACCACCAGGTGAAGCGCCGAGCGTCAACCACCGTTGAACAAATCCACCGCTGAGCCTTGGAATCCTTGTAATTATCTGCTGCAATCCTTTTTGCTTGCGGTCACAGGAAACGCGGTGCCGCTACCATCAGCAGCAACCCAGCGGTAATCTAGCGCCAGCAGCAGCAGCAACTCTGAGCATCAATCGACGGCAGCGTTGAGCTCCATTAGGGGCATCGCTAAGTGGTATCAACGGTAAACTACCTTCGCTAAAGCTCCATCAGCGGCGAGCTTCGACAGCCAACTCTAACTCCAGCGGCAATCACCAGCGAGCCTGCACTGAAATTAGCATGTCACCACCATTATCCGCCGGACAACCCACTAGCTCTACCAGCCACCACTGCCGGACTGTACACCGCTGACCCCCAGGAGCGTCGTTGCAATACGACGATCACCATCGAGCGAATTCCAGTCCGGTCCAGGTCTCCACCGAATTCCCGCTAGGAGCCACCGGCGACAAGGCCTCCACTGAGCTCCGAGCTCCGCCGAACTCAAGGCCTCCGCTGAGCTCTAAGCTCCGCCGAACTCAAAACCTCCGCTGAGCTCAAGCTTCCGCCAGCCAGTCCTTCTGCCGGTGAATCTTCGGCCAGCTAGATCACAGAACCGCCACCAGCCTCTTCTAAAACGATACCGCTAACACCAGCACCAGCCATCACCTCAACACCGCCAACCGCCGCCTGCTGAGCTCAGAGACACCGTCGGCATCTCTGTAGAGATTTGCAGCCGCTCTTCTCCGCTGACCGCAGCCTCAGGCTCTCCCCTGCAGCCCTACTCTTACACCCACTTTGCTTACAACTGCATGGGCTCGAGAACGCAGCAACTACAGCTCTTGCTTCGAACGCCTGGGTTCTTCACCACTTCCACTTGCAGCAGAGAGCCAAAGAGACCAATGAAATAACAAGATAAGTTTGCTATTTTGATATACACGACACGTCCCTACTACTTGAATATCTATATATGCTGCTTTATTGAACAGGGCTATATATTGTATTCAATGCATGTAGAGATAGGTGCACGCATATATATATATATATATATGTTTATATATGCATCGGGTTCGTGCACCAGTCTTGTCAACTTATGGACGCATAGCCATGCAATATTGAGATTAATTATCAAGTTACACTGTTTGAGCACATGCCCATATGTCCTGCATATGATACTCTCACCTAGTCTCGCTTTTGGCAGCATAATTTATGCCTCCATTGGCTGCATGGGTCAGGCTACCTATTTTGCTGCCACTTAAGTCTTAAAGAAACAAATGCTAAACTAGCTTGCTGGCTACCTCCTAGTTTACCCATATTAATTTATATTGTTGCACATACTTTTGTGGATACCCACACCCAACGCACCGCAATTTTACTTGGTAGATAATTATCTCGTGCACTATGCTCAATCCATTCAACAATATCATGCATTTGATATCACTAGTTTTCTGTGATATAATACCACGTACCAACCACAAACTAGATCATAGTTCCATGCACAACTACTTCTTCTGCATCCATGATAATGTTGCAGGTGCCCTGCACATTTATTCAATGACATGGGATGGGTACATATACATATTAAAACAAACATGCACATTACCGCTGCACGACATGCATGTCAAATGGTTATCTCACTTATACCATATGATTATTGCATTTGTATATAAATGATGAATTTTTACCATCACCACCATGCATGTCTCAATTATCATCGCACATAGTCAGAGTTCGCATGCTCCCTGCAAATTCGACATTCAAAATAGATATATATGCATGTTATTTGTTGTCAACTACTACACTTGCCTATACACTTTGTTTAAAATTTTATCAAAGTACATATGCAAAATACTAGTGTTGATTTTACATACTCATGTACTAATCACCTATTTTGTTCTAAGGAAATTCAATTATTTCTATGGAGCATTCAACCTCAACTACGAGTTGACGTACATTATCAGAGTACTTTACCCGCCCAAGCAATGAACCGTCACGGTCGGCCAACTCCGCTAGCCTCCAAATCGGCATAAGATAAGTCACTATATCTTATCTTTTCCGCTCTTGCGATTAGAGCTATTGCCATGTCTATACATGTCTCCGGCCATGACCCTTAAGCATGCCTATAAAATGTTATTAGCAACTTTACTACAAGTACATGCTACACACATACATGCTTAAAAGCACTTTCATGTGACATGCATCTAGAAGCTTGTGACACTTACGACTTAATTAAACATGCTCGGATAAACGACTTGCTCGGGTTACGACTCGCTTGGGTATCGAGTATGGCCACGACTTGCGCTTGGGCCACGCCCCGCATGCTCGCACAACACCTACACACTCAACTACACCCAACTTGCTCGATCATGCCCAACATGCTTTACTTAAGCCCCAAGTTCACAAACGCTTCATACGATGTCACCGGGACTACTCCCACAAATTTATATGGACACCCATTACATTTGCCACTATCTATTGTGCGTGTTATATGGCCATAAGATCCACATATACAACTACCAATATTTTACATGTTCATACACATTAATGGAATATTGAGTTCTTCTACCATTTGTTGTTCGCTACAAATCGAATTCTTTTCGCATTCCATTAATACGAGCGGTAACCAATACAACAAGCATTCTACATATGCGCGTTTTTGTCTCATTGTGTAGGTTAAAAGAGTCCCTTCTTGCTTACTGAGCTCGGGGACTTGTAGGGGCTAGGCGCCTCTCGGATGTGGTTTATGCTTGATGACTTCATGATTATAACTCCCCAACCAAGAAGCTCCTCTTACTTGGGGACTTCGGGGACTTGTACATACCTCCAACAATATGGAGTATTTACTACATCACCAAGCATAAGTAACACCCTCTTCGGGACACCCACAAGCCATGGTGAGGCCCAACCGAGACATGCATCTTGTAGCCCTATGTTCAAGCTACGCTACGGTATCCGGAAGTCACAAATCCATCGCCGGGAAGCCACCTTTCCGGCCTTGCCAACATGCCCTCACAAATAGGCTTTCTAGACTAGAATAGTGATTTTAGTCATCCCACATCTAAGAAAATGTAAAGGAGAAGCATTCCTTCACCTATAAAAGGAATGCCTCCTCCCACAACTCAAACAACTCCATTACATACTTTGTAATCCTAAACACACATACTACAACATTCAAGTGGACGTAGTTTCCCGCTAAGGCGGGAAACGAACCACTATACATCTTGTGTCGTTCTCTCTCTCTCTCTCTCTCTCTCTCTCTTTCTTTATGCTAACTAGAGGTCCCTCGGATCACTAAAGTTAACAAAAAGGGACCCCTCCTCCCACTTAGAATCCATCCCATTACATACTCCACTTATGTAATCAACTTGGGCCGCAAGGCCCAAACACACATATTACAATATTCAAGTGGACGTTGTCTCCCGCTATGGTGGAAGACGAACCACTATACTTCTCATGTCACACTTACTCTCTCTCTCTAAAGCTAACTAGAAAGCCTTCAGTTCTAACGTTAACAAGATCTGCTCTCATAACTCTATTATATTTAATAGCTCGAATAGTGGTGACATAAAATCCACTAGAGAGACACATAAGTTTCTCTAAAATGCATGTTTTCACAATCATTAGAGGTATTGCAAATGAACTCTTTTCGGTTCTCTATATGTGTTTCTGCATGGAATCCATTGGCTTAAATAGCTCAATAGGGTTCAATTTTCCCTAAGAACGTAGAGAGTTTCTATAACAATAATCAATGTGCCATTTGGAAAGAGGAATTTGGGCCATTCCATGTCCTTAAAGTACTAATCCTAATGGCTCAGCCATCATAGTCACAAAGTAACATGCTCAAACTTTCAAATGAATTCATAATGTAAAAAACTTGAATTTTATTCATAAGCCAACAATATACATCATTGTTTCTTTGACCAAAATAAAATCTAATCCTAATACTAGCTAATGCAAAATAAAGGTAGTCGTTTAACTTCTTTCGGTAACTCCAAAAAAAATATGACTAGGTGAGTAGAGAGATGTCAGTGCAGAAAAGCTCGCTTAAGTACCACTCATCTCAAAACCTTCCTAGACATCATAATCACTTTGGATGAGCCTAGTGAAGAAAAACTAAACCAATGACATTTACTACAAAATATATGGCAATTGCCTATTGCATCTCTTGAAAAATAAAGACTTTATTCAAAATTGCTAGTCTCTTAATCTTGGCCAGATTTGAAGTCTTCAACCCTTGATTTGAGATCACCTTCTTGATCTTCTTGTTCCATGTAGTGAGCTTCTCTTCCTTCACAATACTCTTTGTAGGCAGTGGCAATACTCTCACAAGCTCTACAAGTATGTGCCCAATGACTAGATGCTCCACATCAAGAACATACATCTTTGTCCTCAGACTCCCATGATTGAGGTGCTTTGAAAGCGTCATTAGGATGGCTCTTAGTGTTGATGGCGCCACTAACATGGCCAGAGGTGTAGCCTCCCACTCTCTTTTCAGGTTGACCTCTTCGGTTCCGTGTCCTCCTATTTTGGCGGTTACCTTCCCAAGTAGAGCGATTATATGGACTAGAACATCTAGAGGTATCCCTAGGATTAAGGTTTCGCTCTTGGCATCCTCCTTTAGGGGTGTGACTATAATTGGACTCTGGAATAGACTCTGTTCCCACAGGTCTCAAATTATAGTTCTCCACAATGATAATTGTCATGCTTTTCAACGATATTCATAGCTCCATTGAGCTCATGAAACCTTGTGATTCATTCTGCAGTAACATTGATTTGATAGTTCTTAGCAACCATCAAAACAGAGACGAGGAAGGTAGAGAGAGAGTCCTCTCAATCAACATCGTATTTGTGATCTCTTTACCACAGAATTCCATTAAGGATTTTGTTAACGTTGTGGTGTTAACATTAGAGAAGAAAGAGAGAGAGAGAGAGAGAGAGAGAGAGAGAAAGAGAGATAGGAATACACACAAGAAGTATAGTGGTTCATCTCCCACTTTGGGGAGACTACATCCACTTGAAATATTCAACTATATGTGTTTGGGCCTTGCGGCCCGATATGATTACAAAGGCAAGTTGTAATGGGATGTTGAGTAAGTGGGAAGGAGTCTCCTTTTATAGGGAAGGGAGGCTCCTTCCTTTAAATGGTTTTCAATGTGGGACACAAAGTCCCTTTCTAGTCAAGAAAGCTTGTTGTGAAGGCATATTGGTGAGGAAGGGAAAGTGGCTTCCCGGTGAGCTCTTAGCCACTTCCGACTACCACAGGGTAGGTTGGATGTCAGGCTACAGGATGCATGTCACAGTTGGGTCCCACCATGGCTTGTGGACCCCCCTAAAAGGGTGTTACATACGCTTGGTGCCATAGTTATTTCTCTATACTAGTGGAGGTATCTACAGATTTAATGCGAAGTGCTTTCAAGTTGTAATCAATCACTTTCTTGAAATCACATAAGCGGAGATTATGCCATCTCACTTCTAGGTCAGGAAGCAAGGAGTCACGGACGTTGCCAAAGTGTTCTTCAAGTGAGACCCACACCCTTCTAGGGTCTTCTTCATTCAGATACTCCTACTGGAGCGAATCATCCATATGACGGGTCATTAGGATGACGGCTTTTGCCTTCTTTGCCTCCAAGGTTGCTCTATTTGCTTCCAAAGCTTGAGCTTTCTCAACAGTTAGCACGTCCTGACTAGGCTCATGAATCGTTTCTAGGATATATTCCTTGAGTTTTGAGATGGTGGTGGACATCACGAACCCACTTGTGATATCCAGAACTAGTTGTTCCCAATAGAGCAAAGTTCAGTTTGTTCAAGTTACTCATCCTAAAATAGAACAAGAAAAAGGGTTAGTTTCGAAGCGGAAAAAGTTACCACGAAAACAATATAAATTTCTTAGCGTAATCGCTCCCAAGAAATTTGATTCCAAGAGATATTGGATTAGATCGAAACAATGATGTATATGTGGTCGATTGTATATTCTCAACAAACTCTAAGTTTGGAGATCTCAACAAGCTCCAAGCTTAGAGATAGCATGAACCCCCACAATTCGGCTTAGGTCTCCCTACAAAAGAAAAGAAGTGGAGGGTAGGAAAAAGGAGGTTGAAAGTCCCGAGAAAATAAAAGAATTAAAAGTACTGAAAGCGGGAACTTTTTTAAAAACTTAACTTGTTTTGGAGTTGCCGGAAAATTGGTCAGAAAGAGGGTCGCCGAAAGTGGCAAGAAAAATCGCAGGTGGTGTCTGAAGCTTGCTAGTAGTGAGGCTCACCGAGGGGTCAGTGGGGGGTCAGCGAGGGGTCGGCGAGGCTGTTGTGCGAGGGCGCTAGGGCTGACGAGGCTAACCTACAGGCAGATGGCTCTGGGATGTGCAAGTATGTGCGGGGACTGTTGCTGGCAAGGCTAATTGAGGGGACAGTGAGGGGTTTGCAGGCTAGGGCACGTGGTGTTTGTGCACTGGCGAGGTTAATCGAGGGGTTTGCAGGTGAGGGCGTGCGTGGGGTTGTGCGAGGCTGCCCTGAGGCGAGGCTAACTGAGGCGTCAGCAAGGGGTCTGCAGAAGAGGGAGCGCACTGGGTTGTGTGAGGCTATGCGGGGGAGAGGCTAACAGAGGGGTCAGCGAGGGACGCAAAGGAACGCACGGAGGCAAGCACAGGGATGCACTGGCGAGGCTATCCAAGCGATGTTAACAAAACTGGTTAAGGTTTTCCGATGGCTAATTCAGGGCTTTTCCGGCCGATTCCGGTGGTTTCGTCGATTCTTAGGATTGAGGGCTTCAAGGTGTGCGGTGAAGGTAGCTAGCGTTTGAAGGTTACGATTTTAGGGTTTCAGGGTTAGGGTTTCAGGGTTAGGGTTTCATGTTGATAACGTGTTTTAGCAAATCGAAAATTGAGAAAGAATAAGTTGTGTCTTTCATTGATAATAGGGTCCTCTTTATATAGAGGATTATAATCAGAGAATATGAGTCTTACATGGAAACTGAGTCATACATTGAATAAGATATCTCCGAAAATATCTGTATGACTAACCCTATTACAACTTGGAGAAGTAATCAGAGTTTGGGCCAGACAGACAAACTAGGTGTCCTTAAACATATTTAAAGTTTTCTAACCGTTTATTTATGTTGGTGTAAGTGTACGTCAGTGTTCTAAATTCTAGGTATGCCACTGATTAGAGAATAAAGGACTGCTCTCTGGGAGTTTTGGGCAACCCAGATACTTCAAGGAGCCGAGATGATTTCGGCAACCCCAAATAACTTGCATAGCCTCCAACAAAGGGGGGCTAACTTTTTCAATTGCAAGTTCAAGGTACAATTGGATAATTATACAATTAATTATAGACAAACAGCCCCCAACAGAGCGGCAACACGCTTTCATTACCTTGATCAAACTACTCCGCATTTCCGGAACCACCTTCCCTCTCCTCTCCTCTCCTCACTACTCATTACCAGTCGTGTTGTCGAAGTCTCCGTGTCTGAGTGACTATATTAACTTGTTCAAACTACTCTTGCTTTCTCGATCACCACCAGCAAATTAATATATATATATATAGCTATTTTGCCTCTCACGAATTACACACCAAAAACGAAGCCAGACAAGGAGAGAGCCTAGAACACTAGTTCATGGCCTCCAACGCCCTTCCTCTCTTCCCCTGCCGCTTTCCGACCATTCTCCGACGTAATTTGACTTCGTGTTTCTCTATTATTCCATCTAGGATGACTAGAAGGATAGCCGTCTCCACACGCCACACCATGTCTGACATGACCGGAACCGGAGAGAACCAGAGCCAGCCTTTGAAGGAAGAGCGTGTGAGCTTAAAGCATTTTTTTCAGCAGGCCAAGGATCTCGTCTCATCGGACATCGGACCACCTCACTGGTTCTCGCCTTTAGACTGCGGTCACCCCTTACATGATTCCCCCCTGCTTCTCTTTTTGCCGGGTACGTAACTAATAATAACTCAAACTCAATGTACTCCGCTTTTTTCTCTTCAAGTGCTGTTTGCGTCTTTGCGAAAGCTTTCAACTTTATGTAATTGTTTTATTCAACTCTAAGTTCTACAGGAATTGATGGCATTGGACTTGGGCTTATAATGCATCATAAGAAACTTGGAAAGTACGTTTTAATAACGTGGACTGTTCTATTACATATAGTTTCTGTTTTAATTATTTTATTTTATTTTGGTCCCAGCTAACTTCTCAAGGAAATAGTTTATTGCCTCCTTCTATTATCAATTCGTGCTGATTGAACTACATTCTAATCAGTTGCCCAGCCTAATTTATACTTGCTGTTTGAAGGATTTTTGAGGTCTTGTGCTTGCATATTCCTCCCAAGGATCAAACACCAATTACAGGTTCTTCCTTGAGTTCCTTCTTTTTCTATGATATATGTAGCATTGGCACTCTATGTGTTGTGTTCAATGTTTTAAAACGCTGAAGGCGTACCCGAGGCGTTTTCGGGAGAGCCTTGCAGCCTTGAGGCATAAGGCGCATAAGGCGTAAGCCTTACGTATTAATCACCTATATTCATGTAATTTCTACTCTTATACATACCACATTATGATTCAACCAAAAGAACATGAATTCACTCACAATAAATGAAGTATTAGAAGCATATGATTCAACAAAATTACCAACATAAAATGAAATCAAGGATTTAAAGTTCAAACACCAAAGATCAAGAACAAATGTTGAAATCTACTTCATGCTTGGAAATCATCTTCACATATGAATACAGTTGTAAAGAATTGAAGCACAAAAGATATCCAAATCAAGAACTAAGCCTAGAGACTCCTGCGTATATTACAGATTATTCCAACTCCATCTCTTCTATTTCAATCTATTGTCCTGCACATCCATAAACATACTCCTCTCACCCATCTCACATTCTAACAGTGGTAATGTCTAACAGTGTCTCCATCGAATTGCATAAATAAGGTTACACAGGAATATATGAAATACTTTTTGTTGTTTTTGTTAGCCTCTTGCCCAATTAATTCGAGTTGAAACTATAGTAATTCTCTTCTGCTTTATTCTACAATAGTTTTCTTCACCAAAGAAAGAAAAAATGAAATAAACTGATGATCATTCCGTTTTCTGCAGAAATAGGTAAGCAACAGAAATTGCATCATGGTAATTGACACAAAAATATGGACATGTAATTTAAGTCAAATTCGTACCTCCACTGGGTGTTAAATTCGTACCTCCACTGGGTAATTGACAGAAATTGCATCAACCTTCGCTTTCTACATAAATAACACGAGCTAAGTTCAATACTGTTCAATTTGTGGCTCACAAATGACCATAGAAATGGCTTCCTGAAAAGGAAATGGTTAAATTGGTTAAACCAATGAAATCAAAAAGAGCAGATGAGCTGAATCCCAATCCCCAACTGACATTGTCCTTAATACAGATAAATGGCTGTCGTAATTCGTAACCCATAATTCAAAATCAAACAGAGTTTTGAAAAAGAATTTACCCGGAATTGGTTTGCTACAGTTGCTGTGGGTGTTGTTGTTGTTCTTATTGTTCCTCTTCAAGTCTGCAAATCGAACTCCAAGTCTGCAAATCAAACTCCAAAATCCAAATCGAACTCCAATAATCGAACTCCCAAGTCTGCAACTTGAACTCCTTGGTCTCCTTTACAGCCAAATCGAACTCCTTGGTCTCCATTACAGCCAAATCGAACTCCTTAGTCTCCTTAACAGCCAAATCATTGAGAAAGATAATGGGTTGATTGGGTTCTATGAGAAACAGAGAAGGGGAGGCTTTGGAAGTGCGAAACAGAGAAAGGGAGGCGACTGATGTAGGCTACTCAATGTCGCGACCTAGATAGGCAGCCCCGTACCCAAAACGACGTCGTTTCAGAGAAGACCAAAAAAAAACCCCACGCTGCGCGTACGCCTACGACGCCTCAGGCGTAGTTTTTTGCGCCTTTTGCGCCTTGATCGCCGCCTCAGGAGCCTCGTCGCCTTCTCAGCGAAACTGACTCAATTTAGATGCTGATTTTCGCTTTTTAGGCCTTAGGCGCGCCTCAAGGCGCGTTTTTTAATTCATTGGTTGTGTTGCAATTTGGATTTGCTTCACTCGGTCATCCCATATATGTGACTGTGCTGCATGCAACGAAAATCACAATAGGAGATCAAATTATTTTGTAATTTCTCTTTTTCAAAATTTCTAATGTGACAGACCTAGTGAAGCTGGTTGAGAGAAAAATTCGGTCAGATCATCATTTCTCACCTAATAGACCAATATATATTGTTGGAGAATCTGTTGGAGCATGCCTTGCACTATCTGTGGCATCCCTTAACCCTGATATCGACCTTGTTCTACTTTTAGCAAATCCTGGTAACATATATTTGTTCCTTCATATTAAGCCTTTTTAATGCAAGTATATAAAAAAAGGATATTAAATTGGTGCAATTTCTCACTAAATTTAATCCCTACGATGAACATTTGCGGCAACCTCCTTCGGCAGGTCATCACTTCAACCCATATTACCTTTACTGCAGTTCATGTCTGAGTTATTACCCAATCTTAGTCTTCCTCATGTACTGAGTTCAATGGCAGGTGTGCTGTCCTTGTTCCATAATTCCATTTACTTTTTACTTGTGTCCGGAAAGATGATAGCAAGGGCGGAGCTAGGAATTTGTTCATACTTGTTGGTTCATTTGTGTTTGTAGACAACCGATATAGGATGTCAATCTAGTTTATTTCGTTTTTATTTTATTTATTTATTTATTTCTTTTTCTTTTCTTTTTTATCATGAACTGATACGTGATTTGTGTAATCTACACTTGTTGCACTTCGTTCAAGTGAATTAATGGCTCAAAATTTCTGTGCATGTAAAAGAAAGTACCTATATGTTTATTAATCTGCACCTGTTTTCCATGCATATAGGTGCGATGATGGCTGATTTAGAGAAGGGCGTTGAAAGGCTAACGCGGGATCTTGTTGCACCATCAATAACTTACCTCTCTGTAAGACACAGCTTCGAAACATTACTCTCACGGTCTCACCCATAAGACCACTTTATATACATACATACATAGATATTATGTGATTTTATTTTTCAAAAACCGAGGTAAATCTTGTGAAATAGAATTAATGGTTATTTCCAGGTTCTTGCTGATATCTTACCCATAGAACACTTCTGTGGAAGCTACAAATAATTAATTCAGCTTCTTCGTATGCCAATTCACGCCTCCATGCTGTAAAAGCTCAAACCCTGATACTTTCCAGGTTTTCCTTAAACTTCCGTAACCACTTCTGGCAATATTTTCATGTGAGATACTGAATAATCATGCATCATTTCATTTTTATCACATGTGACAACTAACAAGAAAAATTTGCTGCATTACCCTATCATTTTTTTAGAATGATAGTGCTGATTTCACTTTTTTATCTGTTTAATAGTGGAAGAGATCCATTAACATAATCAAGAAGAAGGTCTGAGACTCCAACGGCTGCTTGCAAATTGTGAGATCCGTACATTTGAAGACTCTGGCCATTTCCTCTTCTTGGTAGGATAATCTAATCATGTGCTAGTAGAAATCTGATCCCGTTCTCGAATGTGCATTAGTTTCTCCTCTACTATTAAGTTGTGACGTTTTATACAACCAGATGTTTCTGAGCATAAATTACATGTACTCACACTTGAATATTTTGCAAGTTTCACATCTTACATATATTTTTCATTGAATTTTTTGCAGGAAGATGCTTTTGTTTGGTAACTGGCATCAAGCAGGTTGGTGTCTATCGTCGTTTAAAAGAACGAGATTTTGTTCTAGATTACATACCACCATCACCTTCTGAATTAAAAGATGTACTGGACAAATACAGGTGGTTGATACTTTCCTGGCCTATATGGTATTTATGCATCGTAGCTAGGCTTTATTTTTGTTTTTCTTTTCCAATATTGATATTTAATGAATGTGTAGATGGATTAGCATAATTATGAGCCCAGTGATGCTCTCAACTTTAGCAGATGGGAAGATAGTGAGGGGCTTTGCTGGGATTCCATCAGAGGGTCCTGTAGTGTATGTCGGTTATCACATGTTACTGGGATTTGATATCTTTCCATTGGTAGCACAGTTGTGGGAACAAAAAGGCATCCATCTGCGAGGGATAGCACATCCAATGATGTTTATGAAATTGAAACAAGGAAATTTAGTTGAGTTACCCTTTTCCGACAATTTCAGACTGATGGGTGCTGTTCCTGTCTCAGGAAAAAACTTTTTCAAGCTACTCTCTACAAAGTCTCATATCCTACTCTATCCTGGTGGAGTGCGTGAGGCTCTTCACAGGAAGGTACTGAATTCACTCTCCCTTATCAGGGGGCGTAGCCACTCACAGGGCTACTTGGGCTATAGCCCAAGGGAGAATTTCGCCCAAAATGTGTCAAGTATGGGTATAGCCTAAATAAAAAAAATATAAAAAATACTAATGCTTCGAAGAGTTGTTGGGTTGCTGTTGTCGGTCAGTCGGTCCCAAGACCAGTCTTTCCCAACTCTCAAACACCAACCCCGTCTCCTCGTTTAGAACTTCAGATCAGTTCCGCCTTCCACTCTTCCAAAGTTCCAGCTTCCAGGCTCCAGCCACTGAGCCACCTCCAAGGATCCAATCGCTGCGACCCACAGAGCCACCTCCAATCACTGCGAGCCACGGAGCCGGGAGCCACCTCCAATCTCAGAGTTTCAGTCCACTGTGCCACCTCCTACTCTCACTCTCCTCGTCTCCCCGTTCAGAACTTCAGATCAATTGTGATTCCACCTTCCAGAGTTCCACGCTCCAGCCACCCCCCTTTTCAGAGTTTCAGTCTGCCTGAGATTCATTGATAATTGGGAATGGGTTGATGAGATTCATTGATATTATGCAGGTCACACACAAAAAATTTTGGGCTTCGCCCAAAAAATTGCCACAATAAATTTAGCCCACCCCATTGTCGAATCCTAGCTACGCCCCTGTCCCTTATTGTTTCTTTTGTTTTCTAACAATGCCAAGGACATAACTGGATTAAATTTCCGTGCACTTGAAAATTTAAGTCACTAATCAGTACTGTAACTTGCACTTTCCAGGGGGAAGCATATAAGCTATTTTGGCCTGAACAGTCAGAGTTTGTGAGGATGGCAGCTAGATTTGGAGCCAAAATCATACCCTTTGGTGCTGTTGGAGAAGATGACTGGGGTGACGTAAGGACACAAACCTTATTTTATCTTTTCTTTAATCTTGGGGGTTACTGTTTTATCAAAACTACACTTACTGAATTGGAGTTGTCTAAGACTACTCTTAAATACATGTGAACTCTGCATGCCCTGCTGATGTTTCACTTACAAGTTCAAAGTTATATATGTTCTCGATTGCTTGTTAATTGTTACCCATTATGGTCAGATAACAATTGTGTTTAATTGGTTTCTTCTCGTAAGGTATTATTCGATTATGAAGATCAGATGAAAGCTCCTTTCCTCAAGAAATATGTAGAAGAAAAATCAGATGAAGCTGGAAAACTGAGGTACTAGATCTGTCAAGATATTGTTCCATTATTGATTTTCTTAGACCTTCCATAGGCATGCATTTTCTTAGAATGTATTCTCCTTAGATGTTGATGTGATATTGTGACGGCTACCATTGATGGGGAAGTAGGAAACCAAGCTGTCCACTACCCAGGAATTCTACCGAAATTTCCTGGCTGGTTTTATTATTGTTTTGGGAAACCAATTGAAACAGAAGGTAAGCGTTTCAAACTATAATCAACGGACTTTTGGGAGAGGACTTGTTTGACACATTAATTGTATTGACACTGTAGGGTGATTATGTACATTGTCATGTCACTCATGTGAATACATGCAGGGAGGAACCAGGAATTACGAGACAGGGAGAAGGCTCAGGAATTGTATTTACAAGTGAAATCAGAGGTTGAGAACTGCATTGCTTATTTGCAGAAAAAAAAAGAGTGATCCTTACAGAAGCCTTGCATCTCGGCTACTCTTCCAGGCAAGACATGGCTTTACAGCTCAAGTTCCTGCATTTGACATCGATTAATGACGTGCTCAGATACCAGGATCATGAACAAAATTGGTTTAATTTCCTTAGACATTTAAAACATGTAATACCTGCAACAAGTTAACAACTATACCATTTTATTTCACCAAATATAATTGTTGAATGTCAGTGGACACCTAACCAACCTACCAGTAATCTGAAGGTCCACAGCCATCATCAGAGGTAAAGCTTGAGGCAATCCAAAACTACATCCTTCAAATAAAACCACTAAAACTCATAATTTGTGAATTTGAAGGTAATAGATCTGAGAATATAACTAGCTCTTTCCGAAGGCTGAATATTGCAATGACCTACTCACCGTGAACCTCAAAGTACCAACTCTCAGGCAAAGATCATCCCTTGATATAAAAAATGCAGAAGATCACTACTGGAATTGACTAAACCAAGCATATGATCCCAACTAAAATTATTCACAAACATTGAAGAGTTCAAATTTCTTTTCTAAGGGACTGTTCTCAAGGCTTCCCCTTACAATAACCAATCCAAAAACACATTACCCAGATCCAGCCAGTTAATTCCAAAGCACCAACTACCACAAAAAGACCAATCACAATTTCTAATATCTAAGAGTACTGGCACTTTTAACAAAACACATGGAGTGCAATAAAATAAGTCCAACTAAGATTAACCACATAAAATTCCAGACTTGCTCATAGACTCAATTCAAGATTTCCAATTACATAAACAATTCCAAAAGCATAAATCCACTGCCTAATCCTATTACCAAAGCATAAGATCTGGCTCAACTCTAAGCTCTCTCACCCCTAATCCTCCTCGCAAGCTGAATATCCTTGGGCATAATGGTAACCCTCTTGGCATGAATCGCACACAGATTAGTATCCTCAAACAAACCCACCAAGTAAGCCTCCGCCGCCTCCTGAAGCGCCGCCACAGCGCTGCTCTGGAACCGAAGATCAGTCTTGAAATCCTGAGCAATCTCCCTCACCAGCCTCTGGAAGGGAAGCTTGCGGATCAGAAGCTCCGTGCTCTTCTGGTACTTTCTGATCTCCCTCAGCGCCACAGTTCCCGGCCTGAAGCGGTGGGGCTTCTTTACTCCTCCGGTCGCCGGAGCCGACTTCCGGGCCGCCTTGGTGGCCAGCTGCTTGCGTGGGGCCTTTCCTCCGGTGGACTTCCGGGCAGTCTGCTTGGTACGGGCCATTTCTGAGATCTGGGGAATCTAGGGTTTTTGTGGGTTTGGGAAATTGAGAGGAGATTGGGTGTGGAATTGTGGAATTGGGGGGTTTGGGAGGGTTTGATTTATAGGGAGGGAGATTGGAGAAGCGGGAAGTGAAATTTTTGGGGGGTGAATGTGGAGCGTTTATTGTTTTTTGAATCGACGGTGGAGATTCTCTGGTGGAAGGTTTGTCTAAGTGTGACGATAGTGATCCGCGTGCTTTCTATAAGGACCAATAGGATTCATCGTCGAAAGGGCGGGCTGTTTTAAAATTTGGGATCTTAACATTTTCAAGAGCACGGAGGGAAGCTTGCGGATCAGAAGCTCCGTGCTCTTCAGTTTGCGGATGTTTTAAAATTTGGGATCCCTCACAAAATTTGCGGATGTTTTAAAATTTTGAATTTCAGTTTTTGCTGAAAATTTTGAAATTTTAGTTTTTTTTTTTTTCTTTGAGAATGAAAATGTTAGTTTTTTTTTTTTTTTTGAGAGAAAAATGAAAATGTTAGTTGTGTTTAAGTAAATTCAGAATATGTGTCTGGTCCAAACTTTAAGTTACTTGACCTAGTTGTAATAGGGTTAAGAATTAGAGATATTCTCAGAGATATTCAGAGATATCCGATTAATTGTACGATTATCTTTTCTTGTACAACTTTGATTCTATGTCTTAGAATCCTCTATGTAAAGAGTCTCCTATTATTAATGAAAGCACGACTCAATTCTCTCCCAATTTCAGTTTTTTCTTAAACACGTTATCAGTATGAAGCCCTAACCCTGAAACAAATAGCTAAAACCCTAAATCCGAATACAAAACCTTGAAACCTTTTCTGTCTTTGCCACACTACTTGAAGCCCTCGACCCCAGGAATCCAGAATCAACAACATTTCAGCAACTTTTTCAGGCCAAATTTTCCGACGACCTATTTCAATGTATTTTTTATTAAAAGTTCCCCTTTTTTTTAGTTTTTATTCAATTTCTCTTCTTTTTCTCGAGGACTTGCAAATTCCCTTCTTCTACCCCCTTTCTTCATCATAGAGGAGACCTAATTAAGCCGAACCGTGGGGGTTCGTGCTCACTCTCAGTTTGGAGCTTATTGAGATCTCCAAACTTAGAATTTGTAGAGAATTTATGATCGACCACTTACGTCATTGTTTCAATCTAATCCAATATCTCTTGGAATTGAATTTCTTGAAAGCGATTACACTCAGAAATTCCTAATTTATTGAAAGCGATTACGCTCAGGATTTTTATATGTTTTCGTGGTAGATTTTTCTCTCCGAAACTAACCCTTTTTCTTGTTCTCTTTCAAGATGAGTAACCTGAACAAATTGGACTTTGCTCCATTGGGAACGACTGACTCTGGATGTCACAGGTGGGTTCGTAATGTCCACCATCATCTCAAGGCCGATGGAATCCTAAAGTGACTACTTGATTGGGAGAGGATATGCCTACACGTTTCCATAACAAGTTTCAGATTCTATCGCAATTCTTGTAAAACGTGATCTTCATTGGAAGCCCTTAAAGAGTTAAGGGAAACCGCTGAACACTTGAAATCAGTTTGAGATGAAAGATTTTGGGATAACACGATTATGTCTCGGTTTGGATCTTGAGCATCGTGTCGATAGATGCTTAGGCATTTTGACAAGGTCAAGCCTTCAAGCACCCCCATGATCGTCCGTAGTCTTGATCCTAAAAATGATCCTCTTCGTTCAAAGGATGATGGCGAAGATGTGTTAGAGGCGGAAGTGCCCTACATAAGTACAATAGGCGCACATTATTGTACTTAGCTGAATGCACAAGACCGGACATCTCATTTGCCATGAACTTGTTAGCTAGATATAGTTTTGCGCTAACAGGACGCCATTGGATTGGTGTAAAAGATATCTTTCAGTACTTGAGATGTGCGATTGATAGGGGCTTGTTCTATCCTTACATAGAGATGATGGATTCGGACCCATCACACACCAGGAACGCCGCCAACACTGGCCTGCATCCAATATCCCCATCTCAAAACGACATGTGTTTTTGAAGGTTTTGTTGATATTTGGTATCTTTCTGTCCCACACAAAAGTCATTCCCAATCTGGTTAAGTGTTCACCATGGGTAATGACCGTGATATCTTGAAGGTCTACATAATAGACACTAGTCGCTATATCTTCGAACAATGCAGAGATTATTGCTATTCACGAAGTGGTTCGTGAATGTATATGGATTGGATCCATAATTATGCATGTTCGAACAATTATAGTTTAAAGTCTACCATAGATGAGCCTACGAGCATATAGGATAATGTTACTTGAAGTAAGGCACGCTACATCGAAAGCGACAACACCAAGGATAATCAGCAACAATAGACTCTCCTCAAGATCAAAGTGAACTAGGTTCAATTTGAGGACAGTGTGGCAGACTTGCTCACTAAGACATTGCCTAAATTCCACTTTCGAGAAACATGTTAGTAGCATCGTTTAAGGAAGTTATCCGAACCCCCATGACCGTAGTCATCAAGGGGAGGTGTCTACACGTATGGTCTCGAAACGTGAATAGTGTGTTGTGCTCTTTTTTCCCTTCGACCGAGGTTATTTTTGTCCCACATGGTTTTTGTTACTCGGCAAGGTTTTTAATGAGGCAATGAGAGGAGCACCACGTTTGGGCGACACAAGGGTGAGTGTTTAAGTAAATCCAGAATATGTGTCTGGCCCAAACTCTATGTTACTTGACCTAGTTGTAATAGGGTTAGGAATTAGAGATACTCTCGGAGATATTCAGAGATATCCGATTAATTATACGATTGTCTTTCCTTGTACAACTCTGATTCTATGTCTTGTAATCCTCTATATAAAGAGACCCCTATTATTAATGAAAGCATGACTCAATTCTCTCCCAATTTCAGTTTTTCCTTAAACAAGTTGGAAATTGAAACTCTTGAGCCTAATTTTATGATAAGTTTGTTTTTTTACGTGAAATTACTTTAGTGAAACATATGGTCTGGACCAACTAGGGCTAATTAGCCTAATTTAGTGTATTCAACAAGTGCACTGTGCACACAATACTAAATAATCAATATATTTGTTTAAACAATATGAAGACAGTCCATCTCAATTATCGAAGAAAACGTGTTGTGATACCCAAATTTATATAATTTTTTTTTGTTGATAATAAGGAATTCAAAAAAACAAAAAATGCAGTTCTTAAGACACAAAACTGTACGCCATACATATCTATGCTTGAGCTTTCATCACGTGAGGATTACCATTTTCTTCATCCCACCCTTCCCCGTGTTGGTTGGATCGGAATCGGAGTCGTCTGATATGGTCTAAATTCATTCCTCCCCGCATGTCAATTCTAGCTTGGAAGGTTCTCAAGGGGCGCATTCTTTCTTAAGATTTTCTCCAGAGACGTGGTGTATCTCTTGCATCAAGGTGCTTTCTATGCTTTACTCATGGTGAATCACTTGATCACATTTTTCTTAATTGTCCCTTTGCGGAGTCACTTTGGCAACAGATTGCATGCATTTTTGATTTAGGTGGGATTCATGGTTCTTTGTTGGATAGGGCGATAGGCTGCATCATGGTTTATTAATTGGCCGAAGTGCACAATTGCATGAGCTTTGGCGTACGTATTGCTTTTGTTGAGGTGCTTTGGTGTCTCTGGAGGTCTAGGAACAAAATGAAATATGATGGTGATTGTGTTAATGTGGCTGGTGCTTTTCAATTGGTTAGCGGACAGATCATTTCCTCCAGCATGCTTGCTTCAGGTACCATGTCTAACAATGTCCAAGAGCTTTGCATTTGAAGGAGGCTTCGGGTCCCTTGTAGTTCTAGACGTGCTCCCCGTACTATTGAAGTTAATTGGTTTCCTCCTATTATAAGATTGGGTTAAAAATTAATACGGATGGTGCTTGGATCGAGGAATACCTCGAATCAAGCAGGGTATGGTGGAGTTTTTCGTGATTTTCATGGTCACGTAATTGGAGCTTTTTCAATTTGGATATTCCTAGCTCCATTGCTGCTGAAGTCATGGCAATAATCAATGCCATTGAGTTGGCTTGAGTTTGGGATTGGAAACATGTATGGTTGGAGGTTGATTCTGCTATAGTTCTTACCTTCCTCAAATTAAATGAGCCAAATCTCCCCATCTAGTGCCTTGGCAACTTCGTGTTTCTTGGTTAAATTGTTTACGCGGCGTCTCTCAAATGTAATTTTACTCTTCTCACATTTATCATGAGGGGACCCAACTAGCAGATGCTCTTACTAATCACGGATTCTCTTCAAATGGTTTGATTTGGTGGGTTGTACCTCCTGATTTTGTTCTTTCGCAATGTAGTAGGGATTACTTGGGTTTGCCCAATTTTCGCTTTCATTAGTTTGTTGATCATGTATTGCTTGTTTACTTTGTTTTTGTAGGGTTGGACTTCTATCACCCCAAATTTGGTGTATCCCTGTTTTTTTTCATTTATTTTTACTTTTTCTAATAAATAGGTGATCGGGTCTTCTGATCTCCATTTCAACGTAAACAAAAAATATATATATGCTTGAGCTAAAATGACTATAGCAAACGCAATGTGTACTCATACAAACCACTCTAGCTTTTAATATGTGTGCACCTAGATGACTTTGTAACTCCACATTCGTTTGATCGACTTTGTACGTACGATAGGTCGATAGTTAAGTCCCATTTCGGTTAGAAAATTTCATCACACATCTTAAAAGAATTTCCTCTTAATTTCTAGATACGTTAGGCTAATTGAGCCCTCATTTTTCTCCTTGTCCCTTGACAAAGACAGAAACCTAGCTCATTCCTTCACATTAGTCCCCCTTTTTTCTTTGGTAACCCTAACCCTTCATGCCTTCTTGGGAGACCAATCTTTCAACGATCCGAATGATCCGATCCCCTTTGTGGAAGAATCCGACCCCTCTCCCTCTCGCATTCTTGGAAGACTAACCCTACATCCAACTAAGCAACTGAACTAATATATCTGACCACAATCGATCAAATCCCAAGAATTAGTGATCAACTCTCAATCTCACAATATGAGGAACTAATCTCCACAGTGCTAGCATGCATGGTTCTCCTATTTCAATGATCAACTCTCTGCGATTGCGATAAAAGTACCATATTTCTCTAGCTTCAAGATTGTTATCCCACTTCCGGCCTGGATAGTTCCATGATGCTCATCCAACAAAAAACGTAAGTATACGTCCTTGAGAACAAGAGTATGCATGGCTTCAACAACTATTTAAGGCTTAATTTGGACTATATATACATACGCACACATCAATATTATACATATATATGCACACACATGACCCTTTTAGTGAGGAATCTCATTTTATTTTGTCATTTTAAGGGATCGCTTGTTAGACTCTATCATTTTCCGATCACATATCCACATCTTAACCGTTCAGTTTTTAGGTCTATACGCGCGACTAGATCATCTCTGCAAATTTTTAGCCAAATTGATAATCATTATGACATTCATAACAGTTATTTACAATTATGAACACGAATGGTTCAGGTTGGACAAATTTGGTTCTTCAAATCTTGTTCAATACCTTAACAACCATCAATTTGGTTGAAAATTTGCATAAATGAACTATACATTAGGACCTAAAAACTAAACGTTTGAGATGCCGAAATGCAATCGATATTTAGTCTCACAAGGGATCCCTTAAAATGTTCCAAAAAAAAAAAAGATCTGTAACGCCCCAAGCTACACCTCACCAGCTTAAGCACGTCATAATGCCGCGAGCCTCTAAAACATAAACCGAATGCTTTATTTACATTATAGAGAACCGCAAGGCATGTTGTTTGAAAACTTTTCGTATAAATACAGTGGAAGCTACAAATATTTTTGAGGTGAAAATCCTTCAGTTGCTAAAATTTATTTCATTCGTCTAGAACTTGAAATGAATTCTCACACACGAGGTACGAACTTCAAGGAAATGAGAACTGAACCAAAATTGACACAAGGCTAACTATCAACAAGTCTCGGAATATGAAGTTCGAGAAATGGAATTTAGAACAAGGTCTAAACGACAAAATTTACCGAACTTGTTCTGCACACCCAGCTCCATCCGCTATTGTCCAGTCACCAGTGCACAGTACCTGCATCCACACTGTAGGGGTGAGCTTTAGTCCTTGCTGCTCTTACAGGAACTCTACCACGACTAGGTTTGAAACCATTAAATATATATTTGGGATCCCAGTATGAAAACATGCTTAAACCAAATATTTTAAAGGAACGACAAACTTTAATGTTTTTCAACTTGCAAACTGATGCATGATGCTTAAATAAATACGGCGCCAAATTCAAATATTACCTGATGGCCGGTCCCATAGACCCACTACACTACCTTACCTCAAATTAATTTATCACCAGGTAAGCATAGCGAGAGCGTCCGCTATCTAGCTACACACACGGATCGGGTTGTCATTGCGGTCAAGCACCGTCAGACCAGTGTAGCTAACCCTTCGGAGGTTTAGGGAATCGAACCCAAGAAAGTCAGTGCCCCTTTCGCCCTCAAGCCATCACATTTCTCATGATTTGGTTAGTATGCATTACATTTTAACTTAACCAAACCATACCACTTAACATGCATCATTTTAATAACAACAGATAAGAAAACTACTAACCGCAAAGAGTCCCGAATCCTTACCTAGACACCGATGCTTTCTCTCACGTACTCCGAGAATCGCGAATCTTCTGTTCCTCGGATAACTAGAGTCCTAAGTTCCAACATTTCGACAATTAATATCTTTTGAACAATTATACAAAATCTTGACGATTAGTAAATCGTCCAAACCAACTTTTCCTGGTTTGACCAAGATTGACCACTTTAACTATGTTTGACCTACATTTCTTAGTTTGACCCTTATTGACCAATTTCCAATTTCGCCAACGAATAAGTTCAGCTTTACTTAGCGATTATGTCGCATAGCAATTCGACGGAATTACTAAGGACACACATAATACTACTCTAGGCCACTTTCACCACACAACTTCAATTCAACATTCATACCAAAACTAGTCTTGAACAAAAACACCGTAACAATATAACTAACAGCCATAGCAATATAGACGGAACATCAAACTTGATAATCACAACCCATTCAACACAACCCACTATGTGCATGTAATCAAGCTCGTACCCAGGATATTCTGATTTCAACCAAACACTACAGTTCAACAAATCTATCAAGAGTGCCCAGAAGTACAGAACCTCAATTTTACCTTCTGGGCTAGAATTTGCATACGAAACCTCGATGACGAAGAACACAATTGCCGGAGATAGCCTAGTCAATGCCGAGTTGATCAACTCCGTCCTACCTAATTCAAAGCTCGATCGGTAATGGAGTTCGACGTCTGCAACCCAGCAAGCTTGTCTTTCTACTCCAATTGTGGCCAGATTCCTCCTACAGATTCAACCAAGCCAAAATGAAGCCGGGAAGGGCTCGGAAAGCTGCCGGTGTCGAGGAACCGCGATGGAGGCAGAAGCAACCCAGAAACGAAGATGAGTTAAAGTTGATCGAATCGGAAAACTAATCATACTGGGGTGTTTAGCATGACGAGGAGGTGAGTTCCCATATCAAGTGTAGCTTAATCTGTCACTGAAAGTTGCAGAGGTGGCCGTAGAAAGCTCGAGGCTTCTGGTCATCGATTCTCGTTGCACGATCGTTGCATGAACGATCTTCGACCACAAGGACGTCGACGCCGTTGAGACGAAGCTATTGTTGGCTGCACGCTATCGTGGGGTGGCCAGACGTGGAAGTTCCGGTCAATCGCTGGCTGGTTCACGCTGTGTCCAGGTCAGAGAGCAAGCTCTCTCTCTCTCTCGAATTCTCCTGGGCCTTCCACTGTTCACAAACTGATATAGATATGTCTAATTAATGATGGAAGGCTAGGATCAAGCGGTGGAGACGGTGGATTTCAGGATGGCTAGGATTGCACCGTAGCAAATTTCTATTTCTCTAAATTATTTTCTAGGATCCCACAACTTCGGAAAATCATAACAAATACATCGGGTATCTGAAAAATTCCCCGTAAATTGAGGATTTCCCTTTGTTAAAATGTCCGTAAATATTCTCGAGCATCTTGACATTTATCGAGATCGTTGAATAATTTCTAGTACGATCTCCTCTAAGCTCGATACATTTTTCCGAGGCTCACAAGATCCCTTAGTAGAAAGGTCCTCTATATCTATACTATTATTTTGAGAAGAAGGTTTATTAGCCAAAATAAAAAAAACATTGACAGAAATTACCCTAAAAGATTAAAAAAAAAACTTTGAGAATTAATTAAATCGTAAGGACAATTATGACATTTATAAAATATATTTTTATTATTAAAATAAACAAAAAAAGAACCATAACCTATTTTGTGGACTACAACACCAAGTGGGTTAAGGTTGAGGCTTTAGCCACTATCACAATCGCCAAGGTCATTAACTTCCTATAGAAGAACATTTATTACTGATTCGGAATCCCTGAAACAATCATCACAGATAACAGTGCATAGTTCAATAACGACGTGCTTAGGGACTTCGTCAGCCAATACGGCACAAATATCCGATACACCTCCCCCGCACACCCATAGACAAACTGTCAGTCGAAGCGGCCAACAAGATCATTAAGCAGAACTTGAAGAAGAGACTGGATGACGCCAAGGGATTATGGGCAGAGATATTACCCGCGGTCCTGTGGGTGATCAGAATGACCCCCATGGAAGCCAATGGTGAGTCCCTCTTCTGCATGTCGTTTGGCATCGAGGCAGTGATCCCGGTCGAGCTAGGGGTGCAAAGTGATAGAGTTGCATGCTTTGACGCACTTACCAACTCGGAAGGGTTGAACCTCGACTTTGACCTCTTGGAAGAGTGTCGAGAGCGAGCACATCTCCGCATCATAAACAACAAGCAGCGTATCGTTCTATACTACAACGCAAGGGTCATGCCTCACCTCCTCTCTGTTAGGGATTGGGTGATGAAGGAAAAGATGCCAACTCCAATAGGGCTGAAGCCACCTGGGAAGGACCGTATGAGATCACAGAGGCCGTCGGACCTGCTACCTTCTATCTGAGGGGGGCAGACGGTTTTACTCTCCCGCATCCATAAAACGCCCAACACCTCCCCTACTATCCCAAGTAGAACTCGACACCCAGACTTTGCAATATCCATCTCGCTATCACCTCTCTCCATGACAATATGACTACCAACACCACCACCATTTTTTAATGTATTTTGCAACTGCCTCCGTGCAGCAATGAATGACATGTTATTGGTAATGAATGAGATGCTTCTAGATTTATCATGTTCTTTATTTATCAATCGCACTAAATGAACGCTAACGATTATCGTCACCTGACCCTTAAGTGGTCAAATGTCGTATTCCCATATAATTATCGTCATAGGCCCTACATCGGCCACCACAACGATTACACGCAACGGGCAAGGGTACGCTGTATAGCAATCCCAACTTACTACCTCCGCGTTACCACTAATGTAAATGCGATATTAAGGCTGGTTTTCCTGACACAGCACGACGCTGTCCCTCGCAAACCCTTGCACTGCCGATTGCGATCAAATGCATGCTTTTATCAACGATAATGAGTGTCAATGGTACGTGATACGTTGTGTTAGCAAAATGAATGAATGAATGTCAATGGTACGCGATATGTCACGGTAATGGAATGAATGAATGAATGTCAATGGTACGCGATACGTCACGTTAGCGAAATGAATGAATGAATGTCAATGATACACGATACATTGTGATAAACAAGTGAAAAATGTGCCATTACCAACAATGGTAAACATCAACAAATGAAATTCCATGAGACAATAAAGGAATCACAAAAGCAAAACAAACGACTGCCAAAGATTCGCAACACACTCTCGCCCAACGTTCCGATACAATTCTAGCTATAGGCGATACAACTACTACAACAAGGAATGCATAATGATACTCATCAACAACCAAAGGTAAAGTCCAACGTTTGCAAATACTCCATCACTATGAATGGAGATACATAATGAAAGGTAAACAACACGATGAAAGGCGAATACAGAAATGAAAGACGATGGCATAATGAAAGGCAATACACTTGTTACTCCATAATGGCAAAGGAAATTTATTACAAAAGCTTTGCTGCCAATAGTGATACACCAATCTTTACTCTATACAAATGCAATGTATATACTCCATAACAATGCGATACACAGACTACCTTACAAATGCGATATTCACCATCTCATGCAAATGCGATATACATCCCCGAAGCACTAATGCGGTCCATGTGCCTTTCCTGTCACCCCTCCGATCAAGTCTGATTCTTTGGAAATGAGGAGCTCCAGAAGAAGATCACTGACCCTAGGGATTGATGGGCTGGTCAAACTCTGGTGGGAAAGACTCTCTGCCATATCGCTACCCGATCTCCACTATTATAGCCCCACTGCACCACCAGCAATAGTTGTCCTTGGGTTTCTCACTTGAACGGAGACTCAGTTCTTTAGGAGCACCGATTACTCAACCAGCCAAGGGACGGTAACGCCGAGCCCGCCTGAGATTAGGCTATAAAGCTTATTACCCAGGCATGAAATTAAGCTATAAAGCCCAGAAATCTAGAAAAGCAAACTAACAAATGGGAGAAAAGATTTTAGGAGTAGGAGCACAATGAAAAACAAGGAGAATGCTATGTTGAAAATATGATTAGCTCTGCCTCCCTCACACCCTATTTCTAGGAGAAAGCCACCGCCATAAGCCTACCCCAGATGACCAATGGTTACGCTACTTTAATGACCTGCAATAATGACAACGCACCAAATATACAAAGCAATAAATACATTCAACGCACGGGGGACTTTCGCCCAAAGAAATGTTCGTTCCCAACAAACTTTCATATTTCCAAGCAAAATGGGCATCCCAAAAAGAAGACCAATCGGTCAATATCTCAACAAAATTCAAAGTATTTACACATCAGCAAGCCTATCACTAGCAAAACAAAAACAGCGAAATTATGTCTCGCCCTCGGCACTGCGTGCCTGCTCCCTTACACTGTCTCGCTCTCCTACTCCGTCTCTCTCCCCAACATTCTCACCCTGCAACTAGACCTCGGCATCCAAGCGCTTCCCCTTGTTCGCCCATCTTAGCACCCTCCGCCTCGCGATAGCTAGCCTGGCTCGAGACACGCTCCGCTGCAGTAGCCGGCTCGCGGATCACAATCCCACCGCCATGACCGCTACTCGCTGCTCTGGTTTGCGACCTCGCCTGCATATCGCTAACCATTTTCTCCTGATCAATCCAGCCAGTGGCAATACCATCAAGATTCAAGTGCAGAGCCCTATCTGAGAAAGCCTTATTCATCTTCTCTTGAAAGGGCACCGACAGAAGATAGTTATCCACCGCCTTTGCCCTACCTTCTTTCTTGGCCTTCTTGAGCTTATCAACATGAGTCTCGGTAGTGGCAAGCAATCGAAGGCACACATCGGCGAAGTCACTAGCCGAGTTTGCTGTTAACTCAACTCCTTCCTTAATCGCTCCAGCCCAGCCTCCCTCTCGCTGTTCAACGACCCTCAGGCGGTCAAATTCCCCTTGCAACGTACCGACCTGCCCCTCGAACTCTACAACGTGATTAGGATAAGGAGCCAAACTCTTCGAGGTGGCACCATGAAGCTCCAACTCGTCATCGAACTCCCGGACCAACCTCTCCAACTCTTTTAGACGCTCTCTAGCCTCACCAACTTGGGCCCTGACTTCCTCCAAAGCCTTCAAGCCAACCTTTGCCCGCTGCAGCTTACGGTTTACAGATCAGGTCCAGGTTTGAATCCCTCGGTAGGACAACAACATTCTCGGCCTCCTGATGACCAGACTCCTCGATTGCGAGTGATCGTTCTAACTCCATCAGTCTCGCAATCCCATTGTCAATCGCCCACCTCATCTCCTCGCGCTCTACTTGGCCACGATCCAACGCATCCTGAAGCTCGCATGCCCGCTCCCTCTCAAGAATCAGCTCCCCCTGCAGACAGGTGATCTCTCAATCAAAATGAGCAAGTAACTCGCTGGAGGCTTGATAATTAATGTTCACAGCCTATATCGCACGCCACACAGTCAGAACATTCTCAAAATGCTAGAAGGAAATTAAAGCATGCAAAATAGTTGCGATACATACCCTCATCAACCTCTCCTGAGCTTCCCAATACCCAAGGCGAGGATCCTCAGCACTTACATGGCCACGATCACGATGGCAATTGCACATACAACCATGTACAAAATGGTACCATCTATTATCCCAATCTCGCCGAGAGTGCACGCGAGACCCCAGCGACCTAGTCGAGAGAACCCCGAGAGTCCCCACTTGTAGATCTCGAACGCGCTACACCATCAACTTGGGCCTTCTTGCCTCCTCTGCTCGCGGGTGGTTTGGAAATTCCAGTGGCCGGTTCTGGTGGTTCTGCAGCCGGTTCTGGATTCCTGGGGTCGAGGGCTTCAAGCTGTGTGGCAGAGGCAGAAAAGGTTTCAAGGTTTTGTAATCGGATTTAGGGTTTGGCAATTTGTTTCAGGGTTAGGGCTTCGTGCTGATAACGTGTTTAAGGAAAACTGAATTGGGAGAGAATTGAACCATACTTTCATTAATAATAGGGGACTCTTTATATAAAGGATTACAAGACATAGAATTAGAATTGTACAAGGAAAGATAATTGTACAATTAATCGGATATCTATGAATATCTCCGATAATATTTCTAATTCAAAACCTTATTACAACTAGGTTAAGTAACCTAAAGTTTGGGCCAGACACATATTCTGGATTTACTTGAACATATGTATCATTTTCTCGCTTTGTTTTTAATAGAGGTCTATATTATATTGGTCCAAACCAAGTCTGTTTATATGTTCGCAAACTAATCAAAGCAATCTATACAAGCAAACCAATTAGCCCCTCCAATGAGAACCATGGTAGAGCAGTCTATGGACGTACTATATATAATTAATTAGGAGATTTTCATATGTTATATTCTACTTTAATTAAGTTGATTCACTACTACAAAAAGCTAATCACACAATGAAACAAAAATCCTCTGTTGTGTGTTTAAATAAGCTTTATTGCACAACGGTAATTGTTATATTCTCTTGTGTGAATGCCAACAAAGTGAAAACTTTTTTATCAGAACTAGTCTGTCGTCTGAATCTTAAAAAATTTAGCGGCAGATTTCCCTCAATTTTGGAGTCTTGGTTGGCTCAATTTGGGCTATTAGGACAACGGGTTTTACTATTTCTGTTGTGTGATTGAAAAACTAAGCATCAAAGTTTGAGGAAGCTTGCTTGATTGTCTTCCCCTTGATAGGCCTAGTGCAAGCTGTTGTAATTGTACAACAGATGTAAGATTTTCTGTTGTGTGAAGATGGAATTGGGCGGCAACATTTTGAGCCAAAATGCTAAAGGCGCTATGTTTTCCTCCATGATTTCACATTTTGATTTTTAGTGCTGCACTCAGACAATAGTTGGTGACATTTCTGTTGTGTGAATAACTTGGAGAATTTTTAGCTTGGTTTAATTGCCACATCGTGTCCAAAAGAAAGAAAGAAAAAAAAAAAACACAACCCTCCTTTTGACACTCTCGACACTCAGCTCTCTCTCGACCTTAAACCTAGAAACCCATCTCTTACAAACCTTGCCACATATTCTTCTCAGGCAGTACTACCTTTCGAATGGCTTCAATTTCATAGGAGCCTCTTCCTTCTGCTTCCTCTCTCTTGCTGTCATCGTCCTCAACAGCCTTGGTTTTTCTCCCCCTCCCGCTCTGTGTCTCTCTTCCTTCCATCGTCAAAGCTTCTGTAAGTCTTTCTAGATCTCAGCTAATATGATTCTGATTCTGCTATGAAGTTAAGTTCTTCATTTTGGGTTGGATAGGCTGAGCTTCCTTTAGTCGAAAACGGTGAGAATTTATTCAAATTGTTGTGGGTTTGAGTGTTTGAGTCACCTCTCAATTCTCCGGGTTGCGCCAACCTCATTTCTCCGATTAGAAGAGAAGCAACAAAGAAAAGGTCCAAGTCTTGTTTTCCTCTACAAATCTTCGCTAGGTTTTCGTCCGTCGATGTTTCAATTTAATTCTAATTTCTGGAATTTCAGGAAGCTTCGTGTACGAATTGGAGCACAGTTCAAGAACCGGAAAATCACAATCTGCAAATGGACTTCTGTTCAATGTTAGTTTCTTTTATCACTTCATGGACATTTTCCTACCTATTTGAGGATTTGTGGTTGAATGCACATTAAAAAAAATCTATGTTCTTATACCTCTTTGTTTTATAGGCAATTCCAGCATCATTGGGTGCTAGTGCTACAAGACATTACCATGTTAACTCCCTAGCTGTTTTGCGCAAAGCAAAAGAAGAAATTAGAGGAATTACCTAACTTACTCATGCTGATGGTATGACACGAATCTACTCATATGTTTTCTGGATAACGTTAAGTGGTTGTGAAAGCGGGTTCCATATTTTATCTCAAACAGCCTGTTCTTTCCACTTTTTTTTTTTGCCTTTTATCTTTTCTAAGTTGATCAGCCAAAAGTCTGGTTGTGAAACCAATAGCAATTGCATCTCTTGAACTTTTATTTTCCATTGTTTAATATATTCCTGCCTATAGTGAAATCTAAACTTGATTTCACATCAGACTTCAATAATCAGGAAGATAAAGATATACTATATCTTTAAAGATTTAGCTAGGTTTTGTTGATTGTCATTTAGTTGCCCTTCTCTAATGTCATAATTTCTTGAATTTCTGTTTATCTTATATATTAGGCCAGTATCCTTTGCCTAAAAATTAAGAACCATATAAAATTCGTTTGTAGCTAACATTTATGTCTTCATCAACTACAAAACTTCAGGGAGATCAATGGTGATCAATGTGGAGTAGAACCAGCTTGATCCACTACTTAGAGCAACTGGATTTCTTGATGGTGATGTCAACTGTGAGACTGGCTATTCTCCTTTCCCTCGGAATATCAACCAAGTAATCTTCTGCCACAGATTTTCATTCTCTTCTCACCTCTGCCCCTTTTTATTTTGTTTTGTTTTCCTTTGGAAATTAAGGCCTTTTAATGTAATTATCAATGGTTTTATGAAATGTCCTGCCATTAGCTTAGACGGAGGCTCATTATCAATTCAGATTATGTTTGGATTTCTTTATATATCTCTCTCTGAAGGAATCAAGGATCATATGTTGTTGTATATGTAGGGACTAGATGCTACAGAGTACGTTGATAAATGACAGAAATGTCAATGGAGCTTAAAGATATGGGTTCTTAGAGATAATTCATGTTTGATGACACCACATCTCATATTTTAATGCAATTTTCCTGGAGTTCCTGGACATATTTTAGATATCATCACCATTAAACTTTCCATATGCAATTAATCTTGGAACTTGGTCCATACATTGAGGATCTCACAAAAATAGGAGGTGCCATACAGGAGTTTGTTAATCCAAAGTAAATCTTCTTTTTATTAAAACCTTGAATATTTTCAGCTGTTAGGGAATGTATTCTAGTTTATTAAATTAAGTGCATGATGCAAGACTATCCAAAAACTTGGCCTGAGATTGTGCAGTAAGGTATGGATGTGGTCCTTTCTTTCTATGGTGCAAGATGAATGCAATCATTTATAATATCTTCTCCCCTGTCAAAGAAAACTAGGAAAACTTCTTCCTGTAGTACTACAACTGCATCTTCAATTTCTATTTTTCTTAACAAGATGTTATCACTGATTAGGTAATGGAGCCATGGCTTGCTTATGTACCGATTAAGAACACTGAGGATGCTGCTAAGGTATGGATATTGAGTAGTTGTTTGCAATGGCACATTTTATGCTGTTAGACTAGACCAGCCAATTTTCTCAAGATCTTTTATTAAAAAAAAAAAAGTTAGAACTCTATGCTGAATAAAATTGTCCTTTATTTTCTTTTCTTGTGCACGTTAGCATAGTCGATCCCTTCCCTCATCTCATTATTAAGGTCACCCCCATTGTAAGTCCCTCTCAGTTTTTCATGTGTCATATTTACTGCAATTTAAGTCCTTTTTTTCTTCTTCTACTTGTTGAGAAGTATTGGTCCAAATTTGAGTATAAATTTATGAAATTTGGGAGTTATGTGTGTCAGTTATGAAGTTTAATGCCTCAGATCAACAAAATGGTCATGCATGTTTATGTTGATCTATGAAAGTTGGTGGGAGTGTTGATTGTTTCCTAGAGATTTTGTTCAAAGTGAGTTGCTTTAGTTTCACGCATGCTGGGTTTGATTGTTACCAAAGGAAAAAGTAAAAAAGAAAAGATGGTAAAAAAAGCAAACCTCATTGGAATTGAATTGAATTGTGGGTCTTTGTGATGAACTTTGTTCTGTATAATTAAGACGCAATTATATATAGAGACGTTGCACTAAGTAGTTTACAGTCTATGGCAGCTTGCAGGAGTGCTATTAATTCTTCTTTGTTTAAGCATTGGCTGAAGAACACCGAGAGTACAAATGGGATTATACACGGCGGTTCCAGTTCTAAGTTAGGTAATTCATTCCATTCATGTGGGTTAATTAATTATGATTTCCTCATTAGTTGACAAAGTTGTACAGTTGTAGAATCTGAAATATGGTTTTAGTATCCCTTTAATTGTTTCTAATTCTTTGATTGATATTTTGGGTAAGGGAGTGGATATGTGGAGGAAGCATATAGGTTTTCTGAAATTCCAAGCAGATCAATAAACAAACAGGGGAAAAGGTAAATTCATCAATTTCAATCAGCTCCGTGCTTCTCTTGAAATTGTACTTTGCTTCATCTATTATTTTGATTTTTTTTCCCCATATGAACTTGATCTTCAAGGTCAATGTGAATGTTGAAGACTTTATCTTGGATGAGTTAATAGAAAATATCTATGATAGTTATGTAATTTGCTGCTCTTATTAAATGTTTTGGTTTCTCAGCATTAACCTGCAACTCAGACATGGAATGTTTCATTGTGGTCTAGGTTTAATTAAGAAGTTTACTAGGATGTGCTTCTCATAGATGTTCTTCCCTATGGTTGAGTGTGCAAGGTTTCATTGCAGATGCATTTGTGCCTTTAAGTTAGTGGATATCACTAAAAGTGGATTTTATATGTTATGATTAAACTGGTGGAATGGCATATATATGGTATAATTCATTAGATGTCTTATCAACTTGAGAAAATAAAGAGTTAAAGGGGTGATCAATTATGTGGAGGTGTAAATGTCATGATTTAGAAAATAAAAAACACCAGGAGATATTAGGACTACTAACCTCTCTATAATAGGACTACTAACCTCTGAAGTAAATCTCTGAATGATGTCGTATTAAAGTAGTATAGTATATGTGAAGTGAATCTAACACGTAATTAATCATTGAAATAATGCATATTTGTTGACATATTGCTTTGCCATACATGATCTCTCTGGGAGAAAATATAATGGTTTCTGCAATTTGTTTTAGGTGTGACAAAAGGAATGAAAATTCAATTCCATGTTCAATAGATAAGATCACAAAGGGGAAGGCATGTTTGGACTTTGGAGTACATTCCTTAACTAGCCAATGTTTTTCAAATTGGAAACCAAGTTAAGGAGATTAAAGGTGCAGTCAGCTAGGTGGAGGAAGACCGCTGAGGCATCTGCTACTATTCTTTCAACAAGAAACAACGGGAAGTTTGTGAACAGAACAAGTTCTCTTGACAGCCACTACAATCCCTTGAGTTCACCTTATTCAGAAGACTTGGACGATGACTCGCCAAAGACATGTTCAAGAAGATTGGTCTGTTATGGAAGAAGAGCCAAAAGTATATGGAATTATGCCACAGGTTTCTTATCATTGTCTGGTATTGTTATGATGGGTTCTGTATGTTCTTTTATTCTAGGATGATGTTTTCTCTTACTTTTATTTTATCATCTCATAACTTTGAACATCAAACTTAACTTAATTGCCTTTTGTTTTACCAAATTCAGAAATACCCGCAGCATCGCGCGGGGCTTGGTACCTAGTGATAGCTAAACTAGGATAACTGATCAGCATACTTTTATCATGCTCATATTGTGTACATATTTTTACTTGTCAGGTGGAAATCACAGCAGCAAGCATGAAGCAGAGTTAAGCCATGTAGGTACTGTATCATGCTCTTTTGCTGCAATATGTGCAAACTTGTGAAGCTTCACACAAGCTTGGAGGTGATGCAAATAAGAATATAGTGCACAAGATGCTTGAAAAAATGGCACAGGAAGGTTTTGTTGAAGTGAAAAGATACTATATCAGCTTTTGATTCATGTATAGCTAGCTAGGAATGCTTTCTTGTTTGGTACATTATGTAGTTACTTGAATGTATGGATGTTTGAAAAATGGTAATTGAATGATATGGAATAGAGTACTATTTGTGTGGTAATTATTGTCCAATATTCAGTCATACAACAGAATATAAAACAATGTGTTGTATGATTGCAGAAGAGTTCAAAATTAAGGCTTCTCCTACAACATTCATTGGCTATTAGCTAATTTGATTACAATATACACACCACAGCTAACCAAATGTAGCTGTTGTGTGCACTAACAACCAACAACAAAAGATACAAAATTCTGTTGTGTGAGATTGATAACACACAACTGGAATAAAATTCTCTTTGTTGTCTGAATGCAATAATAGATCGACAAGGAAGATAATTTCACTTTGGTTGTCTGTTACTTATCTCAGACAACAAAGAATGAGTTATATCTGTTGTGTGTTGTGAATCTCAGACAACAAATAATGAGTTATAGCTGTTGTGTGTTATGTATCTCAGACAACAATTAATGAGTTATAGCTGTTGTGTGTTATGTGTCTCAGACAACAAAGAGAGAACTATAGCTATTGTGTGTTATTGATCTAAAACAACAAAGAATGAATCATAGATGTTGTGTGTTATGAATCTCAGAAAATAGCAAAAATTGTCTTCTGTTGTCTGAATGGCCGAGGCATCCCTGCGCCTGCCATGGCAGGCACTTGCTGCGCAGAATTCACACAACGGAAAAATAGCTATTCTATTGAGCCAACTACTATCAGACAATGATGGAATTACCGTTGTGTGATTTTTCAATCACACAACACTAACTTAAACAACGGTGGACTTGGTCATCAGACAACAGAAATCCACCGTGGTCTGATTAACTTTTTGTAGTAATGATTACTTATGTTAATTTGCGAAGATTAATGAAGTTGTATATATTAGTCTTCCTTGCGAGAAGAATAAAACACTCATAATGCTATATATTTTCTCAAATACTTTTCTTTCATATTATTTAGGGAAAATGTGGAGGTAACTATTTGTCATTCCTATGCCGTCTCAAATTTACTTTGCTTTATAGTTCTTTTTACTTTGCTTTATAGTTCTTTTAGTCCAAACAAAGGATTGTGCATGTCAGCATGTGTATTAACAATCGATATAGACCAACGATAAGATCAAACTGGCAATTACACAAAAACTTGTATTTATCATTGCTTGATAAGATCAATATGCATTGCAATTATACTGATGTTTGATTTATATCAAGAATTCTAAAAGTGAGGACAAAGAGTGATCATTAAAGGTAGTAGTGTAGAACCTTAAAATATTCCCTCCAAGTGAAGAATTATTAGGTGGTCCTCAACCACCACGTACCACTGCCATGTAGCGGTCCAAGTTAATAACAGCACTCGAATTTCATGAAAACCACGCAGAGGGGTGAAAAAATAAAAGAAAAATTAAATTACAAGACCAATAAGAAATAAACACAAATCGTATAGGCCAATAACATCAATCCGGACTACCATGTGTATTATGGTTTGGGACCAGCTAATAATTTGTGGAAAGGAAACCAATTAAATTGGAAATGGTCCATTTATGTATAGGCACTGTACGTCATCCTTGTAGAAAGGGCAATAAAGTAGCCACTGGTTTTGCTGGAGCTGCCAAGAATGACAGTCACTAGGAGTTGTCATGACGTCGTTATTGACTTCCAAACATGTCAATTTTTGGAAAGAGGACCAGTAACTCAGCAAAGAGGTAAAATAACAAAAATCACCTAGGGTACCATCACCATGATGGATGCCATCCATGGCGTCATGGATAGGGATTGTTCCAGCTCTAGGATGGTGGTGGACGGTGGAGGCGCCAGAGGCAGCGGCGGTAGTCACACTTAGTCCAGGAATCAACTTTTGATTCATGCTTCGTTGCTCTCGAGAGAAAGGATGTCCATGTGAAGTCTTTAGTAGACGGATCATCATATCATGACTAGGATGACCTATCCTGTCGTGACAAAGCCAATATGTGTTTAAATCGAAGAGATCTTCTCTCATAACTTTATAGGATTTAATAGCTCAAATAGTGACATAGAGTCCACTAGAGAGACACATAAACTTCTCTAAGATGCTCCTTTTTTCACAATCCTTAGAGGTATTGCAAAGGAACTCATTTATGTTCTTCTACATGCGTTTTCGCATGGAATCCATTGGCTATTCATAGGTGTGATTGGCCCTAGGAGCGTAGAGAGTTTCTATGATAGTAATCAAGGTGTCATTTGGCAAGTGGAACTTGGGCTATTCCATGTCCTTGAATTAATATTGATGGCCCAGCCATTGTAGTTACAAAGTAATATGCTCAGAATCAAAATGGAGTCATAATGAAAAGAACTCGAAATTTTATTCATAATCCAACGGAGTACATCATTGTCTTTTAACCATTAGGAGAATCTAATCCAAATGCTAGCTAATGCAAAACAAAGGTAGTCGTTTAACTTCTTTCAGTAACTCCAAAATAAATATGACTAGGTGAGTAGAGAGATGTTGGTGGAGCAAAGCTCGCTTAAGTACCACTTATCTCAAAACTTTCTTAGACATCATACTCATTTTGGATGAGCCTATGTGAAGAAAAGCTAAACCAATGGCATTTACTACAAAGTATATGGCAATTGCCTATTACATCTCTTAGAAAAATAAAGACTTAAACAGAATTGGCTATTTATTGATCCCAGCCAGATTTGAAGTCTTCAACCCTTCACTCTAGATCATCTTCTTGATCTTCTTGTTCCACATAGTGAGCTTCTCTTACTTCACAATATGCTTTGTAGGGCAGTGACAATTTCTTCACGAGCTCTACAAATGTGTGCCCAATGACTGGATGCTCCACATCGAGAACATACATCTCTTTGCTTAGACTCCATTGATTGAGGCGCTTTGAAAGCGTCATTTATATGGCTCTTAATGTTGGTGGCACCACTAACATGGCCAGAGGCATTGCCTCCTTCTCTCTTTCTACATTGACCTCTTCGGTTCCGTGTTCGCCTATTTTGGCGGTTACCTTCCCAAGTAGAGTGATTATATGGACCCGAATGTCCAGAAGTATCCCTAAGATTAGGGTTTCTCTCTTAGCACCCTCTCTTAGGGGTGCGACTATAATTGGATTCCGGAATATGCTCTGTTTCCACGGATCTCGAATTATAGTTCTTCACAAGGATGTTGTCAGGCTTGTCGGTGACATTTATAGCTCCAATGAGCTCATGAGACCTTGTGATCCATCCTGCAGTAACATCAATTTGATAGTTCTTAGCTACCATCAATGTAGAGACGGGGAAGATAGAAAGTGTCTTCTCAATCAACATCGCATCTGTGATCTCTTTACCACAGAATTCCATTAAAGATTTACTGTGAAGTGCTTCCGAGTTGTAGTCAAGAACTGACTTGAAATCACAAAAGCGGAGGCTATGCCATCTCACTTCTAGGTTAGGAAGCAGGGAGTCATGGACGTTGCCAAATCTTTCTTCGAGTAAGACTCACAACCTTATGGGATCTTCTTCATTCATACACTCGTACTGGAGTGAATCATCCATATGACCAGACATTAGGATGATGGCTTTCGCCTTATTTGCCTCTAAGGCTGCTCTATTGTCTTCTAAGGCTGCTCTATTTGCTTCCAAAGCTTGAGCTTGCTCAACAGTTATCACGTCCTGGTTAGGCTCTAGAATCGTATCCAGGATTCCATCGACCTTGAGATGCTGGCGGACATCACAAACCTACCTGTGATATCCAGAGCCAGTTTTTCCCAATGGAGCAAAGTCCAATTTGTTCAGATTACTCATCCTGAAAGAGAACAAGAAAAAGGGTTAGTTTCGGAGCAGAAAAAGCTACCACGAAAACATATAAAATTTCTTAGCGTTTTCGCTTCCAAGAGGGGTTGGATTAGATCGAAACAATAATGTTTGTGGTCGATCGTTTCTTCTCAACAAACTCTAAGTTTGGAGGACTCTAGAAGCTCTAAGCTTGGAGTGAGCATGAACCCCCACAATTCAACTTAATTAGGTCTCCCCTATGATGAAGAAAGGGGGGTAGAAGAAGGGAGTTTGCAAGTCCCCGAGAAAATGAATAAAAACTTCAAAAACAGGAATTTTTAGTAAAAATTACTTCGAAATAGGTCGCCGGAAAATTTGGCAGAAAAAGTCCGCGGAAAGTGGCCGGCGGCAACCGGAGCTAATGTGGCACCGGTTTGCTGAAGTGGCATCGGTTTGCTGATGTGGCAAGAGCGACGTGGCAGTGGCTTGGGCTCCCTTTTTTTTTTTTTTTTTTTTCTTTTCTTCTCTCTATCGGTTTTTCTGCAGAAAGTTCAGTCGACCGGTTCAGTGACTTTTAAATCGGTTTTTAGGGTTTTTCTTTTGGTTCCAGAATTCTGGGATCGAAGCGCTGCTGCTGGCAAATTTTGTTAGCAATCGGAGGTCCGAAACATGGTGAACTGATAGAGTATTTGCTGAGGGTGGTTTGAAAATTCCGGTGGCCAGTTCTGGTGGTTCTGCAACCGGTTATGGATTCCTGGGGTCGAGGGCTTCAAGCTGTGTGGCAAGGTAGAAAAGGTTTCAAGGTTTTGTAATCGGATTTAGCATTTGGCTATTTGTTTCAGGGTTAGGGCTTCATGCTGATAACGTGTTTAAGGAAAACTGAATTGGGAGAGAATTGAATCGTACTTTTATTGATAATTGGGGCCTCTTTATATAGAGGATTATAAGACATAGAATTAGAATTGTACAAGGAAAGATAATCGTACAATTAATCGGATATCTATGAATATCTCCGATAATATCTCTAATTCAAAACCCTATTACAACTAGGTCAAGTAACCTAGAGTTTGGGTCAGACATATATTCTGGATTTACTTGAACATATGTATCATTTTCTCGCTTTGTTTTTACTAGTGGTCTATATTATATTTGTCCAAACCAAGTCTATTTATATGTACGCAAACTAATCAAAGCAATCTATATAAGCAAACCAATTAGCCCCTCCAATGAGAACCATGGTAGAGCAGTCTATGGGCGTACTATATATAATTAATTAGGAGATTTTTATATATTATATTCTACTAATTTAATTAGGTTGATTACTTATGTTAATTTACGAGGATTAATGTAGTTGTATATATTGGTCTTCCTTGTGAGAAGAATAAAACACTCATAATGTTATTTTCTCAAATACTTTTCTGTCATATTATTTAGGGAAAATGTGGAGGTAACTATTTGTCATTCCTCAAACTGGCAATTACACAAAAACTTGTATTTCTCATTGCTTGATAAGATCAATATGCATTGCAATTATACTAAAGTTTGATTTATATGAAGAATTCTCAAAGTGAGGACAAAGAGTCATCGTTAAAGGTAGCACGTAGTGTAGAACCTTAAAATATTCCCTCCAAGTGAAGAATTATTAGGTGGTCCTAAAATACCACGTAGCACTGCCACGTGGTGGTCCAAGTCAATAACATCACTCGAATTTCGTGGAGACCACGCAGATGGGTGAAAAAAATAAAAGAAAAATTAAATTACAAGACCAATAAGAAACAAACACAAATCGTATAAGTCAATAACATCAATCCGGACCACCACGTGTATTATGGTTTGAGACCAGCTAATAATTTGTGGAAAGGAAACCAATTAAATTGGAAATGGTCCATTTCTGTACAGGCACTGTACGTCATCCTTGTAGAAGGGGCAATAAAGCAGCCACTGGTTTTGCTGGAGCAGCCCAGAAATGACCGTCACTAGGAGTTGTCATGACGTCGTTGTTGACTTCCAAACATGTCAATTTGTGGAAAGAGGGACCAGTAACTCAGCAAAGAAGTAAAATAACAAAAATCACTGGAGAATAATTCAAACACTACAAAACAAATGAATTTTTGTAAATGCAATCTCAGTTGTCTGCACTCTTGCTGGAGTACTCCTTTATACTATATCATTAAGATATATATATATGCCTGTTTTATAAATGACCTACTGAAATTTATTTATAGGTTTCTCACTCCATTTTACTGATTTTATATTAGTCCAAAACAACCTTTTTTTTTTTTTTTTTAAGGGAACCAACTGTCTATATATGCACAAACTAATCAAAGCAATCTACATACCCAAGCCGATTAGTCCGTTGAATGAGAACCATGGCAGAGCAGTCTGATCATCTATCTTCCAATTTCATCCTCTTCATTTTCTTTATTTCAACTACTCTCATTTCTGCAACCCCTGCATGCAAAAAAATAGATCGAGGCTCTCTTTGGTCCTCTTTTAATATGCCATCGGCTCCTTTGAATTGGTCCTCCAATGATTGCTGCAAATGGGAAGGCATCACTTGTGATACAGCTGGTAGAGTTAAACATATATGGCTTCCCTCCAAAGGGCTCAACGCAAAGGAGGTATTTTCCCCTCATCTTCACTTGGAAATCTTACACATCTCACACTCCTCAATCTCTCCCACAATTCACTTTATGGTTCACTTGATCAAACTGGATTCTTCTCATCTTTGAGTCGTCTTGAAATCCTAGATTTGAGCTATAACGTTCTTTTTGGAGAACTACCATTTTCTCTACCGTCCGGTAATATGCGGATACTGGATTTGTCCAGCAACCACTTCATGGTTCAATTCCATCTTCATTCTTCCAACAAGCCTGGAATTTGACCAATTTTAATGTCAGTAACAACACCTTCTCAGGTTCTATCCCATCCTGTATTTGTCTTCGATCATTCAATTCCCTTGATACATATATTGGACTTTTCCTTCAATAATTTCAATGGTAGTATTTCTGGTGGGTTAGGAAAGTGTTCGAAACTTCAGATTTTTCGTGCTGCTCACAATAACCTCTCAGGAATACTCCCAATTGATATTTATAATGCTACCAAGCTTGAAGAAATTTCGTTACCTCAAAATTCACTATATGGAGACATTAGTGAAAGAATTGTCAGTCTCGCAACTCTCAAAACCCTTAACCTCAATTCTAATGGATTCAGTGGCATGCTCCCTGTAAGTATTGGTAACCTCTCCAAATTGAAACTCTTGTTCCTTCGATTCAACAATCTAAAAGGTTCTTTGCCCTTATCTTTGATGAATTGCACCAACCTCAAAGAATTGAATCTGGGATACAACAATTTGGAAGGAAATATTTCCGCGCTCAACTTCTCCAACCTTAGTCAGCTTACTAAACTAGATCTAGAGAGCAATTACCTCACCGGTATCATTCCACGAAGCCTCTACTCATGCAAGTCCCTAAAAGCAATTCGGATAAGCTATAACAAGCTAGAGGGAGAAATACATCCTGATATTCTATCGTTGAAATCATTGTCATTCTTGTCGCTTTGTCATAATAGATTGACCAAATCACAGGGGCAACGAAGATATTGATGTATTGCAAAAGCCTAGAAATCCTTGCCTTTCCAGGTAGCTTTGTAGGCGAGGAAATGCCCGATCTCGACATGGTTGATTTTGATGGATTCCGAAACCTTCGATTATTATCTCTCAATGACTGTGAGCTCATTGGTCATATACCTGCATTCCTATCGAAGCTCGAAAAGCTAGAGCTCTTGTATCTCCGAAACAATAGAATCACAGGGTCAATTCCTAGTTGGTTAGGGAATCTTTCAAGGCTCTATTCCATCGACTTGTCATCCAACCTACTCTCAGGTGAGTTTCCCAAGGAACTTTGTAGACTGCCAATGTTGGTATCGAAAGGAATTGTAGCTCAAATAAACAGTGATAAAGTTGAGTTACCTATCGACGTGGGCCTTGGTGCATCACTTTTACAATGGTCTTACTTTCCTCTAGCAATAAACATAAGCAATAATACCATTAGTGGGAGCATACCTGTTGAGATTGGTCAATTACAACTTCTCCATTACTTGGGTCTTAGCAACAATAACTTGTCAGGCAACATTCCAGACCAAGTATCTAATCTGAAGAGCTTGGAGCACTTGGATCTCTCCATGAATCATTTGTCCGGAAAAATCCCATTATCATTTACAAGGCTTACTTTCTTGAACTTTTTTAATGTGTCATACAATAATCTGGAAGGTTCAATACCAACAAGCACCCAGCTACAAAGCTTCAATGCTTCTGCATTTGAGGGGAATACAAATCTTTGTGGTGCTCCACTTCCAAAAAAGTGCCTACTGATCAAAGACAAGGATGCTAATAGCAGGAACAGCCGAGATGATGTGGGCAATGATGATGAAAGTCAAATTCCATGGCTTCATATTTTCGTTGCTTTGGGTTCATTGTAGGATTTTGGGGAGTGTTTGGACCTTTGGTGCTTAAACAAAACTGGGATATGCATATTTTCAATTCCTAGACAGAGCTCAATTTAGGCTCCATGTGATGATAATTGCATGCATGGCTAACTTGCTGGGACGACTTAGAAGATAGACTACTGTACTAATTTCTCTTTATTTGTTCTTTCTGTACTCGTAATCTTCTAGTCTTGTAATAAAATACTATTCCCAGTTATAATAAAAGCCAAAACATGCAGTCAAAAGATTATTGAATGTTGTAGAGAATTGGAAAAATATATTGTATTCATCTCACCATGAGGTTTATATAGGGTTACATCATGTATACAAAAGGCAATACAAATAGTTATACTAATCAATCGTACATTACAAGTATGTCAATCGCATACATTACGAGTCTGTCAATCGCATAGATTATGAGTTTGTCAATCGCATACATTAAGCAATACCTATTGCATGAATAGTCATTATCATTCACAGCACTCCCCCTTGGATATTCCATGTCAATAGTGTTTCCTCTGCTATGCGCTTCTAAGTTGCCTCGTCAAAAACCTTGCCAAATAATAAAAACCCTGTGGGAAAAAACAACCTTGGTCGAAGGAGAAAAAGAGCACAACGTGCGTGAATGTGGAGTAGTCGACATCCTTCAACACTCCCCTTGTGCCGCTCAAACTCAGTGATGACGCTTTGATCATTGCCTCACTAAAAACCTTGCCAGGTAACAAAACCCTGTGGGACAAAAATAACCCTGGTCGAAGGGCAAAAAGAGCACAACACGTCATTCACTCTTCGAGATCGAATATGTAGACATCATACCTCCCCCTGATGTTAAGGTCTCCCCCTGATTTCTACAATTATGGGAGTTCGGATAACTTTCTTAATCCGATGCTCTTCACATGTTTCTTGAAGGTGGATTTAGGTATCGACTTGGTAAACAAGTCCGCTACATTATCCTCTGAAAGGATTTGATTCATCAATATTTAGAAGTGTTTGTTGTTGCTGATTGTAAAAGAACTTAGGCGATATATGCTTGGTGTTGTCACCCTTGATGAAACCTAACTTCATTTGCTCAATACAAGCTACATTATCTTCATAAATGCATTAGGTTTATCTATGGTAGACTTCAAACCACAAGTTCCTCGAATGTGTCTAACTACAGACCTTAGCCATATGCATTCTCGCACGGCTTCATGTAGAAAGATAATCTCTGCATGATTTGAGGAAGTAGCAACAAGGGTCTACTTTGTAGACCTCCAAGTTATTGCAGTGCTACCCATGGTAAAGACATAACCCATTTGGGAGTGACCTTTGTGAGGGTCAGAGAGATACCCTACATCAGCAAAACCCATCAAGACATCGTTGTCATTTTGATGGAAGGGAGGAGGAGCACGGAAGGTGGCGTTTTGCCTTGTGGAGCCCGATCCCACACTTCCGTTATTTCTTTTCTCTCTATAGGGATAGAACAAGCCCATATCAACCGTACCTCTCAAGTATCGAAAGATTGTCTTTATGCCAATCCAATGGCAGCGTGTTGGCGCAGAACTGTGTCGAGCTAACAAGTTCAATGCAAATGAGATGTCCGGTCTTGTGCATTGAGCTAAGTACAATAATGAGCCTATTGCACTTAGATAGGGCACTTCAGCCTCTAATAAGTCTTCGTCCTCATCCCTTGGACGAAACGAATCTTTTTCAGGCTCAAGACTACGACCAATCATGAGAGTACTCACAGGCTTTGCTTTATCTTCATTAAAGCGCCTTAATAATTTTTGAGTATATGCTGACTGATGGATCATAATCCCATCACTATGGTGCTCGAGTTCTAGTCCGAGGCAAAACCGTGTTTTCCCAAGATCTTTCATCTCAAATTTGGATTTCAAGTACTTAGCAGTTTCCTTTAACTCATCTAGAGTTCCAATTAGGTTCATGTCATCGACATCAACAGCTACAATTGCAAATCCGGAACTTGTCCTCTGTATAAACAAGCATGGGCATATTTCATTGTTGACATATCCCTTCCCAATCAAGTAGTCACTTAGACGGTTTTACCACATCCGTCCGGATTGTTTCAATCCATATAGTGAGCGTCTCAATCTTATTGAAAACGCGCTCCATGGTTTAGAGCCACTTGACTTGGGTAATTGAAGTCCATCTGGAACCTTCATATATATATATATATATATATCTTTCTCTCTGAATCTAGATCCCCATAGAGATATGCTGTAACCACATCCATAAGCTGCATGTCAAGTTTTTCAGAAACTACCAAACTGACAAGGTAGCGGAATGTTATAACGTCCATTACGGGAGAATATGTCTCCTCGTAGTCGATTCCAGGGCGTTGTGAGAAACCTTGCGCCACAAGGCAGGCTTTGTATCTAACAACCTCATTTTTCTCATTACGCTTTCTAACAAAGACCCATTTATGGCCAACAGGCTTTATACTTGGGGGTGTCAGCGTTATAGGCCCAAATACCTATCTCTTTGTTAGTGAATCCAATTCAACCTGGATCACATCTTTTCATTTAGGTCAGTATGCTCTTCGTTGACATTCTTCAACGGAGCGAGGTTCGATATCATCGTGTTCTATAATTCCTTGAGCAATAGAATATGCAAACACATCATCAAGGATAATAGAATCTCGATTCAACATCTGATGTACACTAGTGTAATTCATGGAGATCTCCCTATTCCCTGGAATTGGTTCTAACATTAGAGCGTCCCCCAATGATGTCTCTTGGACATAAACATAATCCAGAATATTTCATGAGACAGGTTATTTATGTCTATGATTAATGGATCTTTCTGTGCCAAACTCGCTTTCTTTCTTTGGCGAGAATCTATCGAACCTTTGGGCCTCATACGTTTCCTTGATGGGAGCCCGGCCTAAGCCACATTGCCATCACTATTAGCGGTGGCGGCGCCATGCCCAATACCCCTAGGGGTGGTGCCATGTCCATGATTTTTAGGGACATCAATCCTTGCAGGCACGTTTGCAGCAGGTATATGTGATCTTGTCACTTTAGCGATATCAAAAAATGCATCAGGCATAGAGTCTGCTACGTTCTGAAGATCGAGAATTCTCCCCACTTCAATTTCAGACTGTACGGTTCAGGATCAAGATAAGACAAAATGGGGACAAACCACGACAATTCCTGTCGTTCCTGTTGAACATTATTGTTCCTATCTCCCCTTAACGACGGGAAGACTGTCTCATCAAAGTGACATTCTGCAAATCTAGCGGTAAATAGATCGCCTGTCAAGGGTTCTAAGTAGCGGATAATGGTTGGAGAATCATATCCAACATAAATGCCTAATCGTCTTTGAGGACCCATTTTGGTGCGCTGTGGCAGCGCAATTGGCACATAAACTGTACACCCAAATATGCATAAATGTGAGACATCAGGCACATATCCAGTAACCATCTGGGAAGCAGAAAAGGGTTGAGTGGCAGTAGGCCTCAGACGAATAAGCATAGCTACATGCAATATTACATAGCCCAAGCAGAAACAGGGAGATTGGTGCGCATAACCAATGCTCTAGCGACCATTTGAAGTCTTTTAATGGCAGCTTCTCTGAGACCATTTTGGGTGTGAACATGAGGAACAAGGTGTTCAACCTCAATCCCAATGGACATACAATAGTCATCAAACGTTTTTGATGTAAACATAGTCATCAAACTTTTTTTATGTAAACTCTCTAGCATTGTCAAGACGAATTGACTTAATGGGATGATCAGGGTGGTGAGCCCTTAATTTAATGATTTGTGATAGGAGTTTAGCAAATGTAGCATTTCTTATGGACAATAGCATGACATGTGACCATCATGTCGATGCATCAACTAACACCATAAAATATCTAAATGGTCTGCAAGTTGGTTGAATAGGTCCACAAATATCACCTTGGATTCTTTGTAAGAATGGAATATTTTCCTTAGTGTCCTTTGCATAGGATGGTCTCGATCCTAATTTTGCTAAAGAGCAGGCTTTAATTTGTAAAACAAAAGATGGGCTTTAGAAGCAACCAGGGAAGTATCCGGTTGAGCCACGAAGTCACAATTGACTTTAGAAGTAGAAAAAGGAACCAAGGAGGTATTGGTGGCGTCAATACCACTTTTGGGCCGCAGGGGGTAGGCGGCCTTGCCCTACCTTGGATCGAATTTTGGTTCTGACATTTTTTCGTTTTGAAAAATGGATGTCCGTGTGAAGTCTTTAATATACGGATAATCATATCATGACCTGGGTGTCCCAAACAGTCATGCCAAAGCCTATATGTGTCATAATCCCATAAGTCATCTCTCATGACATGGTTGGATTCAATCATTCGAATAGTGGTTGCATACAACCCACTAGAGCGACACATAAGTTTCTCTAATACTCGTTTATGTCCGTAGTCATTAGAGGTGATGCAAAGGAACTCTTGTCCATTCTCACAATGTGTTTCCACATGAAAACCATTGGCTCTTATATCTTTAAAACTCAATAGGGTTTTTCCAGCCCTAGGAGCATATAGAGCTTCGGTGACATTAATACTTGTGCCATTTGGCAACATAAATTGAGCTGGTCCTTGACCATGAATCAATTGTGATGGTCCAGCCATCGTAGTCACAGAAGATCGACTAGGCGTCATCCATAGAAATAGTTTCCTATGTCGCAGTATAGTATGTGTGGTGCCACTATCAACAAGGCATTCCAACTCTCCAGGAAACATACTGAAAAATAATAAAGTTCAGAATAAAAACATGTCCATGACATCGAATAATAATACAATACTTTATTAATAAAGATAGCCAATGATTACATCAAATGTCCCAAAAATTCTAGTCCAAAATAAAATCACACTAAGACACATTGTAGTCACTTTATCCGTTTGGTAACTCTAATCAAATATGACCAGGAAAGTAGAGAGAGATGTTGGTGGAGCGAGGCTCTCTTAAGTACCATTAATCTCAATGACTTTCCTAGACATCATATTTCATTGGGTGCACCACATAAGAAAGATTTTAATACAATTGTCATTTATTGACTAAGGCATATTGCCATTACAAAAATTCTTGAAAAATAAAAGGACTATTCTAATCAAAGTCTGCAACATCCTTGTGCACTTCATCTTCAGCTTTGAAGTCCTCTATGGTGAGATTGACATCTCCACCATCTTCTTCTTCTTCTTCTGCAAGGTACACTTCTTGCTCCCTCAGGTCCCTGTATGCCCTGTATCTTGAAGCTAGTTGCTCGCTTGCCTTGTATTGTTTGAACCAATGCTCACTTGATCCATATCGATGACACATGTCATTGTGGTTGCCTCCCTTTAATTGAGGTGCTCATTGTGCACGTTGTGGAAGTTTCCTAGGAGGGTTGACGCCACCACCACGACCCATGCCTCCACCACGAGCCATGCCGCCACCACCACCACCAGGGATACCACGACCACCTCTCCCACGTGTGGCATTGCCACCACGTGTATTCGCACCAAACTGCCGTTTCCTTCCTTCTTAGGGCGGTTATATGGACCCATGCATCCCTCATATCCCTTATTCTTAGGGTTCCGCTCCTTGCGCCCCTTTTTGGGTGCATTATAATTCGCCTCATGAACGCTCTTAGTTTCAATGGGCCTTGAATTATAATTCCTCACGAGTATGTTATCATGTTTCTCAGCTACAGATATGAGATTAATAAGCTGATGAAACCTCGTGATCTGTCCAGCATTTACTTCAGTGCGGTATTGCTTTGATACCACAATGGCTGAAACGGGGAAGGTGGAGAGAGTTTTCTCAATTAGCTCTTGCTCTGTGATAGGTTGTCCACAAAACCTCAACATGGACTGTAGGCGAAGAGATTCTGAATTATATTCAGCAACAGACTTGAAATCAGCAAAGCACAGATTGTTCCATTGAACCTTCAAGTCAGGGAGGAGGGAATCTTAGACATTGCCAAAGCGCTCTTCTAGCGCTACCCATAGCTCTCTTGTATCCTTGATCGACATATACTCCAATCTGAATGCCTTGTCAATATGGCGACACATCAAGAAAACTGCTTGAGCAAGGTTTATAGTGTTCGCACGAACACACTATCCAGGTTAGGTGCCTGGATTATGGGTAATATTCCCTTTGAAGTGAGGTGGTTCTCAACATCGGTTACCCAACTGTGGTAATCCAAGCCTGTTGAGTCAAGCATGGGAAAGTCGAGTCTAGGTTTATTCGACATCTTGAAAATAAGAAGAGAGGATAAATTAGTTTCGGAACTAAACTTCCACGAAAACTGAAATAATAAGATTTCCGAGCTATGCTACCAAGAAAACAATTTCCAAGAATCTCTTTTGGATTAGACCAAATAATAATGTTTTAATATGGTCACAATTTGATGCTTACGGACTCTCTTAGTCCGAGCATTATGAACACTCTTAGTTCATACGAACACTCTTAGTTCGTTAAGCGTGAATCCCCATAATTCCGCTTTATTCAATCATGGAACCCATGTTCGTATATTGAAAATCCTGCAGAAAATAAAGGAATTTAAAAGACAAGAAAGCAGGAACTTTAATCTTTAAAACTTACTTGTTGAAATTCAGAGCAGATTCACTTCTAAACAGCTCCCACTTCGAATGGTGTACAAATCTCAAAACGACTCCAATAGGGCTGAAATTTGGAGGTCAGATAGAAGAGGAAGAGACGAACAACTTTGATGAAGGAAGTATTTTGATCTGAGGTCCCAATCAAGACATTTCATGGAGTGAAAACAGGCTGAACTGCACAGGAATGAGCGTGCTGTTGTTCTGCAGGGGCAGCAGGCGTATGACGATGCTGCAGGGGCAGTAGGAGGCACATGGGTGCTCAAGGGCTGCAGGAACAGCACACGGTATGGCTAGCAAGGGCTAGGAGCTTGCGGCAGTTTTTGGTGAAAGAAATTTCGGGTGTTAGGATTTTTTTTCCTGGCTAGGGCTTGGGTTAGAGTATCGTGCTGATAACGTGTTGTAGATAATTGGAAAAATGCATTGTATTCATCTCACCATGTATATGATGAGATGAATACAAAAGGCAATATGTAATAGCTATACTAATCAATCGCACATTACAAGTATGTCAATCGTATACATTACGAGTCTGTCAATCGCATACATTACGAGTCTATCAATCGCATACATTAAGCAATACCTATTGCATGAATAGTCATTATCATTCACAACACTGAATCAATTTTTAGGAAAAGTCCCAATATCACTGGCATGCCTTAATTTCCTAAAATCTTTTGATGTCTCACACAATAATCTTGAAGGATCAATACCAATTAGTAGTTTAGCACCCAGCTCCAGAGCTTCGATGTTTCTGCATTTGAGGGAATCCTAAACATTGTGGTGATCCACTTCCAAAGAAGTGCCTACCAGTCAACGACATTACCCAACACCTTGAGAAGAATGGGGATCAAAATCAAATTTCATGGTATCCTGTATTTGGTGAGGTCTTGGGTTCATAGATAGATTTTGGGGAGTGAAAATACTAGGATGAATGTTTTGTGGGTATCAGGGATTGATAGCGAGGTTGCCATCCCTACCTCCACTGATAACTGAATTTCGCAATGGAGACAATAATTTGTTTACCCAGTGAAAACCTCAAATTAAGGTTAAAAACATTGTGGGGATCTAACTCTTGCGAGCCCAAATGAAAAGAAATCCACTAATGATGAAGAATGAGTTTCTTTACAAACATAGAATATCATTAACCACAGCTACAATCACTAGTCTTTCTAGATGATGCGTTTGACTCGAATCTCTTCTATGTTCTTCACTTGAATGAAAGGTATTGATCACGACCTTTAATCTTCTTGCATCACGGACTTCTTCACTAACCTTGAGAGAATTATGCAAGTATATGAACAATGAATTACTTAACAAGGAACAAGTGATTCAGAGATGCAACCAAGAATGACTCAATTTGCAATGAAAGCTAGCTCTTTCTCACAACTACGAGATGCACACAAATCTCAACAAAAAGCTCTACCTGCTTGATCGTATATTTTGAGAATATATGGAGGAAAAAGATTCCTATTCAATCAATGTTTCTAATATAATTGACTCCTATTAGGAAAAAAAAAACCTTTTAAGAAAAGATTGTCAATTAGATTAAAACAATCCTAAATCAATTAGGACTGACACACTTAAATGGTACAAATTTACTAGCTGGAAAATATCTTTGCAAAAGAATACTTGAATAACAGAAAGATAGTTTCCTAAAAAGGATGATCTAAAACCTCGGACAGACTTGGGGATTGCAACATAGGTTACAATCCCAGTGCATATGCAGACACATGAAATGCACTTATCTGAGACATCTCTAAGATTGGTTTTGAGGCACTTTTTCTACTTCTTCAGTGATGAAATGATATGATTCACTTCACTTACTTTGTATGGGAATGTCAACAACCAACATGTACAAATCTTGTACTTACAATCTCTCCCTTTGGCATTCCTATACAAAACAATCATATTTGGGAAAATTCACAAACTGTACACCAAATAAAGACCACTAATAATTTTCATACATAAAATTCTAAACCTAGCATTTTGGTACACGGACTCTCGAGCCATACCCACTATATATACACGACGTCAATGACGCCGTTAACTCTAATGTCATTATTCATTTGTCAAAGGATAATTTAGTACTCTCACACTCCTGCTCATTTTTTTTGGTTAAAAAAAAATAAAGAAAAAAGAGAGAAACGATCTCCTTTGACTCTTTCCCCCCCTCCTTGTCACTCTCTCTCTCTTCCCCAACGTACCCAAACCCAGAAAGCCCGACCCCAGCGACCACCGCATCTCCACCTTCCAAATCCTCACCCACCAAACTCAACCCCTCTTCTAATCCACCAAAACCCTAATTCTAATTCTAATTCTAATATCAGCCCCATATCCACCACCGATCATCACCACTATCCCTACGCCCATCTCCAGATACCCTTTCGGGTGCACAACCCCGAAGTCGCAGGTTTAAAACCACCCATTCTTTTTCAGTTTTTTTTTCGTCGTTTCTGGATGCTCTCTTCCCACACTCTCATCACAACCTCTTAGAATTTTCTAGCAAATTGGGACTAGAGAGAGAAAGAATCGCAGAGACAAAGGTGAGGAGAGAGAAATTGGGTCTGAGAAGATGGGTGCCCATAGCGAGAGAGAGGGTTTGGGTTGGTCCCTCTTCTAAGAGAGGTTTCTGTTGATGAGAGTCTGAAATATAGAGAGATGAGTGAGGAGAAAATAAGAGGAGGAGGAGGAAGAAGAAGAAGAAGCAGCAGCAGCAGAAGAAGAAGAAGAAGAAGAAGGAGAAGGAGAAGAGAGAGCGATTGATGAGATGAAAGACCTTGTTGTTACCTTGTGCTGCTTTGGTTTGGTGAGAAATGTTATTGAACGCCGGGATTGGGATTAGATGGTTTCGACGGAGAAGCTTGAGGATTGATGATAATGGTTGGAATTGCAGAGGTGATCGAGATTGGGATGGGAGAACTGAGGAGAGAGATGGGTGCCCATAGTGTGATTGAGAGAGAGAGAGAGAGAGAGAGAGATAGAGCTGGGTGCCCAGAGTAAGAAAGGAAAAGCCGAGTGCTCAGAGTGAAAACCTGAAGAGACCAAATTATCCCTCAAATTAAGCTGAAACTAATGGCATCATTGACGTCGTGTCTACATAATGGGTTGGGCTTAAGAGCCCATGTACCAAAATGCTCAGTTTGGAACTTTATGTATAGAAATTATTAGTGACTTTTACATGGTGTACTATTTGCAAAATTTTCCCATTCTATTTTACTCAAAATCCCCCTCAACAAGTACATGAAAGTCATCACATTTCATTAGTCATATACCTTTCCTGAAACACTTATCACACACACTGTAAAAACCAAGTTAAAGATAAAGCATAGGAATGTCAAGACAATTTCAAGAGTAGCGGAAGGCAACTGAATCAAGTTCACCAATATCTCCCCCTTTTTGTTTAGGAATGACAAAGGCAACTGAAAAGAGTAGCAGCAGCTATGCAGAAGGAGGATCACCATTAGATGTTGCTCAATAGAACCAGCCCAAGAAGAATCAATCAGAGGAAGGTAGTCAGTGTATCAATACTCCCCCTAAGTGTGATCATGTTATGAAAGATGCAAAAATGAAATGTAAACACACAATGAGTGGGTTTGTATCCTTGTACAATTGACAGAGACAAAAGTATAGCCTTTTAGACAAGAGTGTTAGCACCAATCCTCAAATATGAATGCAACAAGATTAGGTCACATGAGTGAAAAAATTTTAACAACAACAAAGTAAGAAGATGATCAAGTATTCTGTACCTTTGTTGTGTAAGTGAACATAGCTCAAAGTGGGGTGTGTAAGAATCTCATAATCAGAGAAAATAGAACACACATAAGAAGTGACAAAATAATCACAATCAACTCAAATCTCCCCTTATGACACCATATGGGCACAATATTTTTTCTTTTTTCCTTCACACATTATGAAATTTTCACTTTTTTTTTTTACAAGAAAATTAAGACTCATGTAACAAGTTTTATGCTAGCAACTCCCAAGTTAGTTGAATTTAGGGTACTAAATGTAACAAGGACATCCCAAATGAGTCAATAGTTTCACAATCCACCGGGGTGACCAAACCATTCATTTTTCTTCCCAAACCTCATATGTTCACCACGACCACGACCTATTTATTTTGGGAATAGTCTAGGCTTGCTCCAAATATTTGTACCTTTTTAACATGGAGCAACAACAATATTCACTCACTTAGTATGCGTGAACTAAATCAAATCAACCAAGAAGATACGTCCCACCACAGAGGAGTATGTGTACATGTGAGAATACAAAGTGATGAAGAATATGTAGGTCAAGCTCAAGATTACAGAGTGATGCAAGAACCAATTCAATACATGTTATTTAACTCATCACAATTAGTTTTAAGAAAAATATCATAACACTTTGTTAATCAAAGGTCAATTTGATCTGCAGACACTTTGGGATACAAACCTCACATGCAATCCTGATTCTCTAGAAAGCAGAAAATAAAAAATGCAGAAATAAAAAGAGCAATGCACTTATACTACTACGAGATCATATAGTATGAATGCATGCAGAATGAATCAAGTAAAGTGAGAGTATCAATACTTAGAGCACCCACCAATGGCACTTCTAAGTGATTCAAATTGAGCTGTGTCTAAGGGCATAGTAAACGAATCAGCCAATTGGTGTGAGCTCAAGCATATTATCAAGATTATCCATATGAGTAGAAAAACAATTATTAGAACCTTTTTTAATCCAAATTTGCTTCTGCTTCAAATTCTGCTCTTTGGGGATTGCAATATGCCCTACAATTAATCCTATTTATCAACTTCAGATGTTCTTTCATCTCAGCTTGCAAAAAGGCTATAGATCTGAGTTCCTTCTATTTCCTGCATTTTTAGGACTCATTGTGGAGCAGATTACATCTAGGACAAATGTGCCCTATTCTACCACAGTGATGACACATTAGAACAAAAAAGTTAAAAAATTGGAGAGTTTATCATACCTTGGCTGACTCACAGAGGTGTGAATGCCAGCACCTACTTGAGTCCTCCTTTGATAAGGTAGAGGTGCTGAATCAAATTTAGGCTTTTGAGGAAGAGTTGGGGGATGAACTTCTTGGTCATTTGATGAGCTTGAGTGCACACTTGAGCTCACACCTTTCACAAAGTTAGAACGATTGATTTTTACACCTTTTGTTTTTGCACCTTCATTCCCCAACCCTCCCAACCCTTTCTTGTTGGTGGTGGTTTTCCAATTCCAATCATTTTGGAAACCAAATCTGACCCTATTGAGAATTTGTTGATCTTTTCTTGAGACTCTTCAAGCTTAACCTGCAAATTCTCAATTTTGAAGGTTAGTGAGACATTCAAATTTGATTGAGCTTTAACTTCAACCTCAAGGGTTTCAATCCTGTCAATCAACTTAGTACGCTCCACCTCCCAATTTTTGGAATTCATCTCATCCTGCAAAATATCAATTTTGTCAGTACAAGCAATGCGTTCACCTTCCCATTTTTCCTTGCATGATTCAAGATTTAACTCAGCCTTTTCCTTTGCTTTTCTGACTTGCTCAATCTCTTTCTCCAGCTTGAGATTTCTTTTGAGCATCACTCCTGAAGCTTTATTCAGTTCCCTGCACTTATCATTAGTCTCATCATCAGATACATCAAAACTCTCACCTTCACCGTCGGAATCATCAGATGCCTCATGATGAAGTGAGGAGGTGAATGCTATGTTCTTTTCTTCATTCTCCGTTTGAGAATCTTCCTCACAATCTCTCCAAATTGACTTAAGAGCCTTGTTATTTCTTGAGCTATATTTTATGTTTTCACAATCAAAAGAGATGTGACCAATACCACCACATTCATAACATTTATGTTTTTCAGCAATGCTTTTCTTTTGATCAGATAAACTTTTTTAAGTACTACTAGAAGAATTTTTATTTTTAAGAAATTTTTTAAACTCTTTGGTTAGTAAGGCAAAATCCACAAAACTATTATCATCCACATCTTTCATTTTAACAGAAGAGAAAGCAACATTTTTGACCTTTTTCTCGGGCTTCATCCTCATCTCAAAGGTTTTAATATTACTTATTAGTTCATCAAGAGAATAGGTGTCCAAGTCCAGAGCCTTCTCTATAGCTATCTGTTTGGATTGAAACTTTGATGAAAGAGACCACAGAACTTTCTTGACAATCCAATTCTCTTCAAGAGGATCACCAAGACTATGACATTAACTTTTCACATTTAAAAGACAAGCACGAAAATCATCAACTAACTCTTCTTCACCATAGACATGTTTTCAAATTCCAAGACAAGTCTTTGAAGCTTTTGAGAGAGAACTTTCTTATTTCCTTCATAGGTAACTTCAAGAAGATCCCATGCCTTTTTAGCCATTTCACAGTGACTAATACGAACTCTCTCCCTCTTGGACAAAGCGGTGTAAAGACTGTTTCTTGCTTTGAAGTCACAATTTTGGTCACAAATCTCAGCTTGAGTCCATTCATCCCTCAGTTTGGGAATTCTTGTAGAAGTTCTAGTATCCTTTGACTTTGATTCTTCAAGCTTGGTTGGGTGTTCCCATCCTGTCTCAACAATGTTCCACATATTCTCATCTTGAGAATAGAGAAACGCCCTCATCATGATATTCCATTGCATGTAGTCTTCACCATCAAAACATGGGGGATAATTTATCAAACTAGCGACTCTATCACATTCAAGTTCCATCATGTCCTCGGATCTACTAAAAAGGTTTAGAACCCGCTCTAATGCCAATTGAAAATACAAGGATGAACATTTTCTGGGTATCGGGGATTGATATCATTTCCTGATGTGCACTGATATTTTACCCAATGAAAACCTCAAATTGCGGTTAAAAACACTGCGGGGTTCTAACTCTTGAGAGCCCAAATGAAAAGCAATCCACTAATGATGAAGAATGAGTTTCTTTACAAACAAATAATAGCACTAACCGCGGCTACAATCACTAGTCTTTCTAGATGATGCATTTGACTCGAATCTCTTCTATCTTCTTGTTAATGCTTAAAGTTCAGCAGTAGCTAGACCTTTGTTAGCGCTGGTCCGATTGGTGGACCGCTACCTGTGATACTCAGAACTTCTGCTACCTGTCAAGTGAAATACAGAGGGCATCAGAGGAAGACCACGCTAGGCGGTCTTCACTTCTCCGATGCCTAAGTTAGTCAATGTATTTGTGTTGACAAAGTAACGGTAGGCAAGTATTAATTGCGTAATTAATGAGGAGAGAGGAGAGAACCTTTTATAGGTGAGGAGGGAGCTGATCTTCTCCATGTTTTCGATGTGTGACTGATGTGCTTCAGTCCCCAGCGTTTGAAGCTATTGATGCTAACTTGGCGCGGCGAGTGGCGGCGCGTTAGCTTTGATCTAGGGGCGAGCCGAGGCTCAGGTGGTAGCCTGTTTGGCTGTGCTTCCGTAGGTCACACAGTTGGCGGTAGTTGGTACCGCTGGCGGTATCATGAGTGTGGCTCATTATAGCTAATTATGCTTGCAAATGCTCATGTAAGTACACTTCTTCAATTGGAATCTTCTTCACATGAATGAAAGGTATTGACCACGGCCTTCAATCTTCTTGCATCACGAACTTCTCCACTAACCTCAAGAGAATTATGTAAGTGTATGAACAATGAATCACTTAACAAGGAACAAGTGATTTCAGAGTTGCAACCAAGAATGACTCAATTTGTAATGAAAGCTCTTTCTCATAACTATGAGATGCACACAAATTTCAACGAAAAGCTCTACTTGCTTGACCGCATATTTTCATAATATATATATATATATATATATGGAGGAAAAAATTCCTATTCAATCTATGTTTCTAACATAATTGACTCCTATTAGGAAAAAAACCCTTTCAAGAAAAGATTGTCAATTAGATTAAAACTATCCTAAATCAATTAGGACTGATACACTTAAATAGTAAGAATTTACTAGCTGGAAAATATCTTTTCAAAATAATATTTGAATAAAAAAAAGATACTTTCCGAAAAAGGACGACCTAAAACCTCTAACAGACTCGGGAATTGCAACACTAGTTGCAATCCCAGTGCATATGCAAACACATGGAATGCACTTACCTGAACATCTCTGAGATCAGTTTTGAGGCACTTTTTCTGCTTCTTCAATGATGAAATGACATGATATACTTCACTTACTTTGTATAGGAAGGCCAACAACCAACATGTACAAAATCTTGTACTTACAGGGAGTTTGTGGCCCTCTGGTGCTCAAGGAGAAGTGGAGGTATGCAAATTTCAGATTTATAAACACTGCTCAAGATAGGTTTTTGCGATGAGAACTTTGTGTATGGCCAATCGACACGTACAGGAGGCTTGGTAGGTTAGAGTATTGTAATCTTTAATTTTTTCACTGTTTATTTTGTTAACTTTCTATTCTTATGATACAAGGCTTAATTTGATTTCATGTTTATATGTGTTTTTTAATTACCTAAGGGGAAGCCTTTCTAATGAGGACCAGTTGAGGACTTTTTTGTGAGACTCACTTTTCGATCACATTTCCTCAAATCAACCGTTAGATGTTTAGATATTTATGTGTAGATCATTTATGAAATTTTTCAACCAAATTAAAGATTGTTAAGCCATTCACAATCGTGATTTATCAGTTATGAACATGAACGGTTCATGTTTGACAGTTTTAGTTTGTCCATTGATTTGTCTAGTTTGATACCTTACGATTAGCAATTTAGAAGAAAATTTATAGAAGTGATGTGCTCATGCATACATAAACATCTAACGGTTAATTTACCATAATGTAATCGAAAAGTGGGTCTCTCAAATTGTTGATTAGAAAGTCCTCAACTGGTCCTCATTTTAATGGTTCTCATTAAAAGGGCTCCCTTACCTAAGGTTGCAATGAGGAATTTAGAAATAGACCCTCACCAAGTAAATTGAAATACCAAAAGCAAACCCATGTTTTTTACTCCTTACATTTTTTTGCATTATTTGATTATAGGTCCATTTTCACCCTATAAAATTGGATGCAATCTATAGACAATTTACTAACTAATCACGGTCTATCTAGTCAGCCTACTCGCTAGGTAAGCTAATTCTTTATCTGTTTATCCAAAAATTTATGATGCTTGCCATTTTAAATTAATGATGTACAAAAGACCCAAAAAAGAAGATTTCACACCTAATAGAGATTCATCCATCTCTTTGTTTCCTAACTTCCAGCCACCTTATTGATGAGTACAATGTGAACTATGTCCATCCTAATTTTGAGCCACCGTTATGAATTGAGATTCAAGGAAGAGATTACGGGAACAATAATTACTGAGTGATTTCAGTTTTAAATTAATATGACGATGGTCGCAGAACAAACCCTACTCACTCAACTAGTTATCCTCTAAAGGTGTCTAGACCAATATCAAAGGTAAGGTCTGGTTTCTTTTTTTTTGTTTGGGTTAATTGTAGGCTGGGCAAGGTCCCAGACCGACACTGCTTTTATAGGGACCAGGATCTGGACCAGCAGAGCTACTTCGGGTCGGACTTGCAGATGCAAAGAACAGGGACCAGCCTAAACCCGAATCGACACAAAACGGGCCGGTTTATCCAGGCTTTCGGTTCTTCTTCTTCTTCCACCATTAACAAAGACTCAACCTTTAAAACCAACCCACCATTACCAATGACTAAACCTTTACAACACACCCAACACCCAAAGACTCAACCTTTACGTAGTTTCCTCACCTCACGATGCGCCTAATCACCCAATCCCCATCACCCTCATCCCCTCAGCCACCGCAGCCCCGCCGCGCCCACCTCCTTGTCCCACTTGCTGGAATCACCACCCCTACCACCTTCTCCCTCCTCCTCTTCCTCCTCGTCTGCTTTCGCAAAATCACCCTCAAACGCTCCACCCCCGAAGCCTACTCCAAGCCCCCTCACCTCTTCGTCTTCAAGCTCATGGACTCCTGCTCCCTCCAGGGGGAGTACAAGTTCCAGAACTATCTCTTCTTCGCCTCCATGCTCGACTCCCACCACGTCATCTCCTTGCTTGGATTCTCCACTGATCGAAAATAGATTAGGATTTACCATTTACTTAGACCATGTCTGATTTTGTAAAGGATGGTTAATGATTAAAAGAATAAGAGATTGCTGCTCTCTTCAGCGCTCGAGAGATGGAGACAAAATAGGGCAGCAAGAGAGAGAGAGAGAGAGAGAGAGAGAGCTCTGCACCACAAAGGATAAAAATTGGGTGCTGTCACCATTAATCAAAACATGGGGGTAAAATGGTATCCAAAGCCTACTTGTGGTAGTGAAGTTCGGGTTTTCCAGTCCAAGAGGTCAGCAGAAGTCAAGGACTAGGACCGGACTTGTAAGTATGGGTATTGGGACCGAACCGGACAGAAATCACTTTTTTTTAGTCTAAAACCCGGCTCAAACAGGACGGTTCGGATCAGTTCTCTTCTGTTTTTCGGGTTTTCGGTCATTTATGCCCAGCCCTAGTTAATTGTCGCATATGCTGTACCTCCTGTCAAGGTGGGTTTATTGATCACATCGTTTTATAGTTTATACCTCTGGTCTAGGTGTTTAGGTATCTATTGATTTTGAATTGGTCAAGGGATGATGTTGAATTTTGTCTTTTGTTAGTCTTCTTGCCTGGTCGAGAGGTAGCTTTGCTAAGAAACCTTTAATCAAAGGTTTTCTTTATGTGCTCTGACCTTGATCAAAGGTAGAAGTTTGTGTGTGATGGATGATGTTGAAATTTGTCTTTTGTTAATCTTTGTTGCATGGTACAGAAGCAGCTTTGCCAATCAAAAGTTTCTTTTTTTGGTCTGACCTTGCTCAAAGGTTGATCCGCATATGAATCCATTGAATTTTCAATTTTGGTTATTTTTTAATTTTTAATTTTAGACAAAATTTAATCCAAGTTCTGCGGGTTCTTTATGGTGAAGAAGGAGTATCCCTATCAAGAGTAAAAGTGCGATTTGTTGAAGTTTGGACGTGTTATGACCGATGAGCTTAGAGCAGACATAACACAAGAGAAACTCGATTTGATCCAAAAAAAAAAAATCATTTGGGAGTTTGTTTAAGGCTTATTACAATGGCACATTAATCGAATCTGCTTGCAAAAAATCTGATTTGGAAATAGCGACACTCTTGAAGTGTTTCAAAAAGCAAAACAAAAGTTTTCAACTTGGGGAGTTCAGTGGTACATACCATAAACGCCGATGACATCTCTGAGTTGTTTGTCTTAACACTCATTGGGGAAGAAATTAACCTAGACCAGAAGAAGAAGAAAGAGGATGCCGGATTTAGATGGCATCTGGCACTGCCACCGTTTTCGATTCCTAATGGCATCTGGCAATAATAGCAGCTTCCGTTCACTACACAAAAAAGAAAAAAAATATAAGAATATTATAAAACACATACTTATATGGTAGACAAATATTAATTGTGAGAGAACAGCATGATTACCTCAAATCAAGGTGTGATTTAGCCACTATAAATTGAATGAAGTTTTGGAAGATTTATTGATCCCGGAAGATAAATGATAGGGTAAAAATCACAAATAGTACCTGAACTATACCTTAATTTTATCGATGGTACCTGAACTTCAATTTTGATCACAACTAGTACCCGAACTTTTTGATTTCATTTTAAATGGTACCTAGAGCCACCTTCGGTCACTATTCTGATTAAAAACTGCATGTGAGGCGATCATAATGAAGATATTTGGTGATTTCAAGGGTTGCGATCATAGCGATATGATCTTTTTGGTAATAGGCTTTCCTTGAACTTTTATTTTTATTTTTTTAATTTTTTTTTTGGATTTTTTGGCCGGAATAGTGACCGAAAGTGGCTCTAGGTACCATTTAAAATGAAATCAAAAAGTTCGGGTACTGGCTGTGATCAAAATTGAAGTTCAGGTACCATCAATAAAATATAGGATAAGTTTAGGTACCATTTGTAATAATAACCCTAAATGATATTATAATCGTAGACATACAAATTATGGAATTATTTATAAAATTTATGTTTTCAATTGGTATATGATGTTGCCTGACATAAAGGTGTTTTTGTCAATGGTTGTGAATAGGTAAAATCATAATTGCATATCACTAATTATGGAAACAATTATAAAGTTTACATTTTGGAATGAAGCATGACATGAATCATGAATGTCTGTGATGGTTGTAATGTACTTTAGTTATCAATTTCAGACAAGTAATTAATAGGACATCCAACAAAGTCAACCTTTGATCAAATATTGCTACTGTTACGTTTTTTCAAAAATCTCAAAATACTGATTACATTGGAATTAATCAAGAATACAATCAATGTATTTAAAATTATTATTTTCTGCACTTACGGTATTTAATAAGGCCATATTTGCAATGCATGAAAATGAAAATCAATAGTGTTGAGTCAGCAAAAGAGTATATTCAGAATGCGCAAAAATGAAAATTGGTAGTGTTGAGTCAGCAAAATAGAAATGTAAACAAATACAACGTGGCAGCTGATTCATAGGACTGCAATTAACAAAAAAATTCATCCGAGACTACATCCAATACGGGTGTGAATTTTAGACTTAGATCAAATTAAATCTTTTGAGGAATTTTCATTACATCTTCTCTCCGATGACCACAAACTTTTAGCTAGCCTTGGCGAAACCCTTCAAAGACTTTTGTCGGCTCCATGAAAATAAATTATATCATTGCATTTTCATTAAAAGGATAAGAATTTAAGTTTTGTATTTTTGCACAAACTCAACATCACAAATATTCTTCTATTAATCTGGACCATGTCATATTTGGTTGTTCACATATGTAAATTTTGATTGGAATGCAGCTACAGGAAAAAATACAGAGCGGCTAAAGCATGCCCAAATAGCAAAATCCGATACCCTAAACAAGTTAATTAAGTTAATCAACTTTGGAAAAGCCAGACAGGAACACTCGAGGTCACTAACTCTATAAATATGGCTCTACTTGTTCACTGTTTTTCAAACCATCACCAAGCACGGAAACAAATTAGCAGAGTTGTTACAGAAAATTTTTAGTTACTAATATAAAGCAACAATGGCTTTGATTCTGTCTAACAACAAGATGAACATGTTCAATATGACTCTTGTGCGATGTGTTTTCCTCATTATCTCCTCCGCCGAGAACAGAATACTCAACAGTAAGTAACTAGAAGACTAAAATTTTTGACGTCCCTCTGACGCATGTCACAAGGGTTTGGGTCTGCTAAGGTTTGGTTTTCTTAGGGTTTTGGTGGTTGCGCCGTCTACGTTAGGCTCTGATTCTTGATTTTTTGATGGAGTAGGCTGGTCTGGTGTAGGTAGAGACGGTGTAGAATCTGTTTATTTGACTAGTTTTGGTTTTGTGAGTTCAAATAGATGAGATGGAGCGTCGTTTTGCTGGTGCTTTGGTTCTGTCAGAAAGGGAAGATAAAGGTTTAAAGATTGGTGGCGCTACTGTACAATCTGCCATTAGGTACAAATTTGCGCTGGTCTGTAAGGTGGTAACCCTACGCGTGTTTCGGCGTCGGTATTTTAGTGACCTGTTTACCAGCTTATGGGGAGGTGGTCGTGGGGTGTTCATAAGCGATGTGAAGATGATCTCATGAATGTGCTTCATCGTGAGCCATGGGACTTTGATAAATCGCTAGTAGTGATGGGTCGATTATCTAAGATAGGTGCGATTACTATGCTGGACCTCTCTATGGCTATTTTTTGGGTACAAATACATGGTGTTCCCCTACAATATCACACTCGGGAGGTCGCCAAGGAAGTTGGAGGTATGGTGGGCACTATTCTGGATGTAAAAACTGAAGAGGATGGGAACTGTATCGGGCGTTTTCTTCGAGTTAGGGTTAAGATGGACATTGGTATTGCCCTGTTTCGAAGGACCTTTGTTGATTTCCTTGATGAAGGGGAGAAACTGGTGACGTTTAGGTATGAAAGATTGCCAAAGTTTTGCCAAGAATGTAGGCTGATTGGCCATCCTACTCGGGTGTGTGATGATAAGTTAAAGATTGTTGGTAAAGTAGATGCTGATCGTCCCTTTCCTTCCTCTTTGAGAGCAGAATGGGACTTGCAAGGAAATCGGATGGGAACCAGAGTGGGAAGATATGGTAGGGGAGAAGCTAGTGATGGGGGTAGTGGCTCTGATTCATGGGTTCATACACAATACAGGGGAGAAATTGAAAGCAGTGAGAGAGAACTTTTGATTGAGAATCCTCCTTTTTGTTTGGAAGGTCCTGTTTGAGCCCAAAAGTATTTTTGGCAAAATCCTTTAGTGGATTTAGCCCAGCGGGCCGATACCTGGGGCCTAAAAATAAGCATACTTGGGTTTGGGTTACAGCTTCGCCCATTCCGTGATCTATAACGAAAACGAAACCTTATTGGAATTAAGTAGCAGAGATTGAATAGGAAACTTCAATCAATAATCCTTCTATAGCAAGGAACAGTCGAAACCCTAGGTGTATAAATATCAGGTTTAAAGGACAAACGAAGGACAGCTCTCTCTCGAATCAATCAATCCCAGCGATTACAAAGCCTCCCCGGAGCAAACCTTCAACCTTGTTGAAACCCGGTGACCGCGCGCCAATCCTAGTCTCTCCAAGAGCCGATTGCCATTGTTACTAGATCAATCCGGCGACCGTGCTTCCAGTCTTAGTCTCTCCAAGAGCCGACTGCCAGTGTTATTGCCACCGGTATTACCAGCGAAGCAAGGGTAACCCTCGCAACCCAGCGAAGCTAAAGTCACGCTTTAGCAAAACCCGTGCTTTCTCCAAACTTCCCAGTGATTGCTCTGCTCAACCTACAACGTTGAGTATTGATTCGGTGACTCGAAGAGATCACATCCAAAGTCCTTATCCGTAAGGCAAGAAGTCTTTTCTCGGAAGGCTAGAGAAGAACCTTGTGGCGAGGTTGGTGCTCTCCTCGTCCACAATGCTTGAAGAAGAAGTCAGGTCAAAGGACTCCCCCGACAACTGCACCCCACGGTGCTGGCAAGCTTGCGCACACGCTCAAAAGAGACAGTTTGCACGCCAACTGGTTTGGAGCCAAACATTTTGGCACACCCAGTGGGACGACAATAGTGTCTCTTCGTAAACGTAGCCATTGGGAAGTCAAGCGAAAACCCTTACCAAAAGGTTTACGCTAACTGCTCAAAGCATAAGACCTCCAGTTACAGACCGTATTCTCGCGCGGACTGTCGTGGTCTTCTGAAGAACAAGTGACTCAAAGATTTTCTCGTCATTCCCAGTTACCCGACATGTCTACTGAACGGGAAGAGAATCACCCGACCGCTATTGAGGGTCAGAGTGTCACTACTAATCCGGCCAGTGAGCCTGTTATCACTACCGCTGTCTCCAATACAGTGGGAAGTGGAGAAAGAGAGGCTTTCGTTGCGAAGCCTATTCCAGAGGGAGCGACCTCCGAGGTAAGGTTCACGATCATCATGGAGAATATTGAAAATCATCCCAAGAAGATAGCCGCTGATTTTGAAAGGGAAACCGCGAAAAAGACAAGCTCATACGCGAACTAGACCAGCACATTACCCAACATGCAGAGGATACTAAGCAACAAATCGCGCAATCAGAGAATCCAGTAAGGGCTCATGCCACGGGTATTGCTAGTGAGCAGAATCAATGCCAGAAAGAGATCATGGAGGCTATCGCGAACCAAACCAAGCAGACTGCATCAGATATGGCAGGTCTTCGCAAGGATGGCGCTAACGTCGCAACCAAGGTGGCCATGCAGAGAGCCGAATTGAACCAGGCAAGGGAAGTGTTGAACAAAGCTTTAGGGATGCTAATGCTATCCTTGGCTCGCTTGGCCAGCCGTCTGGTTCGGGCAAGTATGTGCTGCCGAATCAGCGAGAGAAGGTTAGCAGCAATACCGCTACTCCTTCCACAACCGTTGCTGCTACACCACTAAAAAATGAAGAGCAAGCTCTGGTTATCGGCGGCAGCAAAGAAAATGCCACCTCGCCATGCGGATAGACCACCAGACAGAAGCATCAGGCCTCTAAAGTTGGTGGAACTTCATCCAACTCTGCTACATTCATTCAATACGACAGCGATGGGGCAGAAAACATATACCAAGAACTGCTAGGAAGTTATTATGGGATTGACCAGACTGGTAACCCGATTAAAATAACAGCCTTGGCAAAAGAGACGCATATACCAGCAGTAACTCTTCAGCAACCCGCGTTGTACATGTAGGAGAAGGGGCAGCGACTGTAAACCAAGCAATACCCTTGTAGGCTGCTCGCCAGACTGTGGCAACACCACCTCCTCCTCCGGGCCCAGAATATGTAAGACGTGAAGAGGTAGAGGAGATGATCAGGTTGGCTAATCCTAGGGCCTAACTGGATGGGGTCTATGAGGACCTTTCCAGCCGCATATCATGCTCGCCCCCTTTCCCAAGGGTTATAACAATATCATATTTTCTACTTTTTCAGGGGAAGACACAGAGGATGCAGCAACCCATTTGGCCAGGTTTAGGGTGCAATGCGGTCAGTACCAGAATGATGATATCCTCAAATGCAGGATCTTTGGTACTTCTCTTTCGGGAGCTGCCTTTAGATGGTTTTCCAAGCTTCGACCAGGAACAGTGGTGGATTGGCCCGGGATGGAAATGCTTTTCCAAGAAACCTTTAGAGCCATTGAGCCTGAGGTGGACTTGGCTTCTCTCACTCAGATGGCCCAGTAGCCTATAGAGTCCACTGTGGCCTATCTTCAGCGCTTCCAAATCCAGAAAGCCAAGCTGAACGTTATCCTGCCTGAGAAAGAGCTAGTCAAGCTGGCGGTCAAGGGTTTGGAACCTCGTCAGCTAAAGAAGCAACATGGCAGCATGATCCAGTCAATGGGAGAACTCATCACAGAGGTGGGCAGCTTCGAACATCTCCCCAGAGAAACAGACGCAAGGAAGAATGCGTCTAAAGGGACATACGTACCAGGAAAACATCGCACCGTAGCTGCCCTGAGCTATCAGCCAACTACTTATGACCCTTACTACCATCATCACAGTGAGGAAGTGGTTCAGGATGACGATGAAGAGGAGGAGAATGATATCGCTGCTTATGAACTAACTGGGAGGAAGAATCCAGCCCTGAAGATTTCCAAGGAACCTTTCAAGCTCAAATCGATGACCTTCACTAAACCTGAGTTCGCGACATATACATATGATGCCAATAAGGCACATGAGATTCTGGATGAGATGATCGCCGCGAAGATGGTGAAGACCGACTTTAGACCTTTTCCTCGACCAGAACAGCTGAAAGGGAAGAAGTACTGCAAATTCCACAACTTATGGAATCACAACACCGTGGACTGTGTGAAGCTCAAAGACCAGATTCAGGTATGGCTTAATAATGGCAGTTTGCAGGTGGAAGCTTCAGTAACGGCGGCAGCGCTTGTGGACCTGAACCCTTTTCCTAACACTGGGATCAATATGGTCGATGTGAACTGGACCAAGCAGAACCAGAGGAAACCAACCTTGGATTTGAGTACAAAAGGGTGAGAAGGAAGGTCTGTCAAGGATGATACTCATGCGAGGAAGAAAGCTAAACTAGTTGGTCAAGCCTCGCCTGTAGTCCTATGCTTGCGATGCAAAGAGGAGTGTGGCATCCAAGTGACACATGAAGAGGTCGAGCAGACATTTCGTTTTGGATCTTTCTTGCCCATCAAGTGGGCCTCGCCATCGTGAAGCTATCAACCTTCTAGCCCAAGAGAAAAAGAGAAAATGGAGTTACCACCATCCCCAAAGGACTCCAATTTGTTCAAGAAGCTGAGAGCGGCCGCGGTTGATCAGAAACAAGAAGAGAAAGCTACGAACAAGCTCAAAGACGTGCTGACCAAGCCCTACATCCTTCTTGCGTCAGCCGCCACCATGAAGGAAGGAAAGTAGTACACTAGGGAAAAGGGGAAGGCAGTGGAAATAAGCACTTCCAAGAAGAGGAAACTGCAACACAGGTTTGGGGAAGCCAAGCGCGCGCTAGAGGCTCTGGACTAGGGCCTGATCAAGCCCTCGCAATTGGTCAAATCACCTGAGTAGTATCAGAAAGAGATGGAGGCCCTAGCTGCTAAGCCATTAATGGCTCCTCGCAGCCTTAAAAACAAGCCAGTTCAACAACAGGGGCATCTAAACCCAGTGTTTTTTGCAGGATCACTGAAGAGAGAACGCCTCTGCTAGCTCGAAAGGAGAGTTCACCGACTCGGCAACCCCATGTCAGGCACAGGTTGTTTCGGAAGAACCAGAAGCTAAATCTTCAGTCTTTGAGAGACTGGGGGGCAAGGACAAGACTACCGATACTTTACAGCGGAGACCAAAAAAGGTCCAGAGTGTAGTAGTCGCCCCCTAGAGGTAAGCATGGCAAGGGAACCGAAGCCAGACTCCCTTAAGCAGGCTCCCGTGATACAGGAAGACAAGCAGTGTGAGGTAAAAGGCCTTACAGAAGAGTCGTTGGTGGACCGTTTGGCTAAGAAATTCAACGCTGACACCTCTGTCGACGAACCCAAGCTTAACCTAGAAGATGACATGGAGGGGACAGATATGACTGACACGTCTTGCAACATGGTTTACGTGCTCCCCGCGAGGTATGCACTACCGGTCATTGCTCAGGACTGCGTGGAAGCTGAGGAAAATAATGCACAGCCTTTGCAGATCACATCGACAGTCACGACACCTGTGGAAGAGATTGTTCTTCCTGAAATAGAGGGTGCTCACAGCAAAGAATCCTTCATGAGCTTCACCAGGCCAACGCCTGCTATGGTCCAACACATGAGACCTCTATTTATCTCAGCAGAAGTTGGCAGTGCCAATGTTAGCAAGATCATGGTCGATATCGGAGCTGCCGTTAATGTCATCACTACCAGGACTATGCACTTGCTCGGGATCAAGAAAGAGAAAATCCAGTCTACATCCCTCACGCTCAAGAACTTCGCGGGGACTGTAACAAAGACCCTGGGATTACTTTGCTTACGCATCAAGGTTGGCCCTGCAAAGGGAGTTTATGCTTTCTTTGTGACAGATTGTTATGTGGCCTATAGTACTATTCTGGGTAGAGACTGGATCCACTGAAGTTACTGTGTTCCGTCAAATCTCCATCAGCAACTAATTATGTGGAACAGGGAGACAGATAAAGCTGAGGTGATCAAAGCGGATTCTCGTCCATTCCCAGTTTCCACGAATTATGTACATGCCAGGTACTATTTGGAGCCTATCACTCCATTGTAGGTCAGTGACATCGATGACAAAGGCCGCCCCACAGGGGTGACGACCTCTGAATTGGCACAGCGGGGGCTTACGCTCGCAAAAGAAGGCTTGGAAATACCTGGCCACGCTGTGCCCAAACCCTCAAACGATTAATGGACTACGACCTCCCAGAGGAAGGGATAGAGGCCTTCCACTCGCTGTACGAAAGACTATCATCGTACTTAGTGGAAAAAGAGGCCTACGATCGAGTTGCGACCTTAGAGGCCGTCAATGAAGAGCTCTCTGATCGGGAACAAGAAGATGAGGTGGATATTCAGCTCGCCCGAGCAGTGCTGGACGATACACCTCCTAAAGTCAGAGACCCTACCAAGAAAGTCAATCTTGGAACAGCGGATGAGCCTATGGAAGTGGCTATCAATGCTTACTTAGAGCCTAGCGAGAAACAGAAGCTCATTGACTTGTTACTAGAGTTCAAAGACTGTTTAGCAGAGAAGTATGAAGACATGCCCGGCCTGTCACCGGACTTGGTTTGCCATCAACTGCCAACACTCCCTGACAAGAGGCCTGTGAAACAAGAGCCGCGAAGAATGAATTCAGAAACCCAAGTCCTCGTCAAGGAGGAAGTCGAAAAAATGCATAAATCAGGCATTATCAAGGTAGCCAAATACAATCAGTGGCTATCTAATATAGTGCCTGTTCGCAAGAAGAATGGCAAGATTAGGGTCTGCGTAGACTACAGAGACCTTAAACTCGCTACACCTAAAGATGTCTACCCCATGCCGGTTGCTGATATGTTAGTAGACGCTGTAGCAGGACATGAATTGTTGTCCTTTACGGACGGCACCGCAGGGTATCACCAGATTCTGGTCGCAAAGGAAACAGACAGATTTCGGTGTACTGGGTTCGCGGGCGTTTTTGAATAGGTGGTTATGCCTTTTGGGCTGAAGAATGCCGGAGCAACGTATTAGAGAGCCATGAACCTGATCTTCCATGACATCCTGGGGAAGATTTTAGAGGTTTACATCGATGACGTGGTTGTGAAGTCTCAGAAGAGAGGAGACCACGTCACAGATCTCAGGAAGGTATTTGAGCATATGCGGCAACACAAGCTCAAGATGAATCCCGCTAAATGGGTTTTTGGAGTTCAAGCAGGAGATTTTCTGGGATTCATTGTCCATCAGAGAGGAATTGAGGTCCCCGAGGACAAGGCAAACGAAGTCATCAATGCATCCCCTCCGCGGACGAAAAAGGAATTGCAGCGTTTGCTGGGTAAGATCAACTTTCTGAGACGTTTCATCTCTAACACTGCAGGTAAAATCCAGCCTTTCTCTCCATTGCTGAAGATGCAGGGTCAGAGCAAGTTTGTCTGGGAGCCTAAACATCAAGAGGCTTTCGACAGAATCAAGGCCTACCTAGCGAGCCCGCCAGTGCTTGTTCCCCCGAGAGCTGGGTTTCCATTGAAGCTATATATTTCAGCGACTGAGGCTTCCATTGGCAGTCTACTCACCCAGGATAATGAGGAAGGCATCGAGCGCGCCATTTTCTACCTCAGTCGGACACTAACAGATTGCGAGACAAGGTATACTCCTCGCCCATTATCTTTTGTCTACAATAACCTTTTTCTTTTTTATTTTATGAAAGAAAAAAAAATTGCACATGCTACTTGTATAAATATATAAAAATCAAAGCTAGAGATCGATGTCATTAATTTTTTATATTTTCCCACCATATAGAATGTAAGCCAACAAGTATTGCAATAAAGATTGAACAGTATTGTTGACATGTGAGTCATTATTAGTTGACATGTGAGTCATTAGGAGAATATAAGTAGTTACCTTATGGGAATTAGTTTCCTATATTGGATTGTACTAACGTAGTACAAGTGTAGTACAAGTATAGCACACTAGGGTTGTATATATACCTCTTACACAATTGTGAATAATATTGAAGTATTCTCACTCTCAAATATGTCCTCTTTTCCATCTCAATATTTGACTTGGTATCAGAGCAAAGATTCGAGAGGATTGTCTCTTTGTTTTTCCTTCATTTTTCTTTCCTCACAATCCAGGGAAAGATTTATGTTCCTTCCTCTAATTCAGAGGTTAGGATTGGTTTTTTCTTTCTTTCAGAAAGTATACTATGGCTTTGTCCTTCATCTAATTTTTTGCGAAACCCTAACGTTTTGACTAGTAGATTAATTCTTCTCGACCAGTCGACGTACCTTCTGTCTCAATTCTACTGTACTTGTTTCTGTTGGTATTCTAATGACTGGCCCTGATGTTCCACCTCCTAGCTTCTCTACTGCACATTCAGGACTTCGTCCCATAACTCAGGGTCAGTCATCAGGAGTCAATTCTGGTGGGTTGGTATGTCAGCATTGCAATCTGACTAGAGACACCAAGAAAACTTGCTATAAGCTGGTTGGGTATCCTGCTGGATACTTTAGTAGGCCTAAGCCAACTGGATCTCCAGGTGTTGCTAGGCAAAATCCTACCACACGCATAAATGGTAATCCTTCATTATCAATGGTTGGTAGAAGTAATGGTAAGATTGGTATGGCTTTAAAATTTTCAAACTTTGTAGGTTTAAATATCATGGATTATTGATTCTGGTGCTTCAGATCATATGACCTATGATAGGAAATATTTCATTAGTTTATCCACTCTTGGTGTGTTATATGTCACACATATCAATGGTGAATCCTTCCTTGTCTTAAGTATTGGGTCTATAAGAGTCACACCTACCTTGGTATTACATGATGTCTTATATGTGCCTGACTTATCACAACATG